>JAPDSC010001727.1:83700-137853 GCA_026290005.1 Latrodectus geometricus
ATATATATATATATATATATATATATATATATATATATATATATATATATATACTCGATTCTCCTGTAAAACGTCAATCCAAGTTTCTAAATCAGAAAATAAAAAATTTAAACGAAAGTCATATGATAAAAAAAAACCCTAAGGAAAGTTGCAAAAAAAACAAAAATAGGTTTTCAGAAAAGAAATTTTTTTTAAAAATTTTAGTACGTAAATGGAAAAAAAAAAATTATGCGTCTATAGAATCATGTTAGCGACCAGTTACTAGTTCATAAAATTATGAATGATCCTAAAATAAATGTTCATAAATACAAGAATCAATTGTGTATTTTAAGGATGACATATTTCACTGAAATATAATTATATGTATAAAAAAATTAAATTCAATATAACAACGTAATATGAAAACATTTTTGACATTCTAAAAATTTATAATTTCTGAAAAAAAAGGATAAGTGTTTTTTTCTTTATGTATAAAGTTTACACTGTATAAATCGCTAATAAGTTTTGTCGGAAATATATTGTGTTATCTACAAGCGAAGGTTATCAATACTTTTCCAAGAAAATTTTAGAATTTTCATTTATTTAACCTTTTAGCGCCAAAAAAAATTAATACTGTACGAAAGGCAATTACAAATCATATTAAATATCAAAGATATATTAAGAATTGTCCATAACATTTTTTTTCAATAGCTTTTTTTCCCTTGTATAAATACAAACTCAATTCTTTGAAAATTTTCAAAAAAAGATGAAATATAATTAAAAAATATAAACTCAGTAACAACAAGATAAAAAGGAATTGGGGCTACAATTATCTATTCCGATATAATATTAACCGCAAGGGAATGCCTGTCTTCAAGCATTTAATACACGTCTTCAAAAAGAAATGAGTCAACCAAAGAAGAGACATTCCGGAAATTAACTGGCGCAGAAAGCGTAGTCGCAAAAAAACGTTAGTATTAAAATTTTAAGTTATTAACTCATTGATCGCTTAAAATAATTTTGAAGGGAACATGTACCAAGTTTCCGCTTCTCTCACCCTGAAACCAGTTGGTAGCGTCTTCTTCGGGAATAAGCACGTGCTTTAGTAGTTTTCCAATCGGATAACAATCGAAGTTTACCAACTTTGGCGATAAATCTTTTGGCCGAAAGAATTAGATTATCTCATTTCCTTAAAATATTTGCGGTGAAAAAGTTTCTAATATAGAGCTGCATGTATCTTTCATTATGGATAGTTTTTAATGACCGATTCATAATTCTATTCAAATTGCATGCATTGATTAAGAACTAATTAAAGTGTAAAATGCAGTTCAATTAAATAAAACTATTATTCATAAAGATTTAAAAAAAAAAAACGTCATTATTTTTACAGTTCTAAATATTATTTCCCCTAATTTGTTTAAAATATTTTTATTGAAATATTTTAAGTAAATAAAAATATCTTAATTTTTAAAATTGGTAACGAAAAATAAATTTTAAAGGAAATGAGAGCATATATTATACATTATTGCTATTTCTGAAGTAATGATATTCTGCTATCTTATGTGGCATCAATGATATTTTTTTAGAAAGGAGAATATTTCTTATAGTTTAATAAGCTCAGGGAATAAAATCTCTACGCTTAACCTTTATAAATTATTTTTAAAGCATATTTTTAACATTTTCTAACATTAGTGACAAAATTCTCAAGTGTTTTTCTCAGAAGGAAATCCAAGAAAATATAAGAATTTCAAACTAATAAAAATCCATTCTAAAATCTGCAAAATTCAAACAAAGTATTAATGTTATTAATTTAATCAAAATGAAACAAATTAAATTTAATATTTATTTTACATCTTCATGCTCTGAAAATTAAATTTGTGACATATACTTTCACAAGCATTTATTTTCTCTAATAAACTTTAGAAATATATACATACCCAATTTAAATAAATTATATCTTTTCTGAAATATATAATTCTTATAAAATTCACTGAAGCTTGTTATCAGTAACTTCTTATGCATTTCTCTTATGAAGTCAATTTCATAGATGACTGATATTTGACATGAATAAATGTGCAATATTTTAATAACAAAGTAAGAACAGCTGAAGTTTAGTTGAAATGTAATCGATTTCGATTAGAAGGCGAAAAGAATATAATCGCAGTTTTGTGAAATATAAGACTCGCTTTTTTGCAACAACTTCAATAATATTACTTTGAACAGATGATACGAATATTTTTAAACTTAAAAAACGATGTACCACATATGATGCCATTTTGCGAGCTATCAAGTTTTACTTTAGTATTGCAAATCAAGTAGAATTCTTCTCTCTGTCCCTAATCATTGTGTTGATTTATTCTTCTAATAATTATAATTGGCATTTTACTTTCAAAATGAATAAAACATAAATTTTAAAATACTCGGCTAACTTTCTTTGAGACCTGTCATTTAAAATAATTTATTTAAATCATAAAAGCAATTGCTATTAAAAAGAGAAAATAAACAATAATACAAATGTATAACATTAGTCATTATTTGCGATATTTTATTATACTAAATAAAAAAAAAATTCCAAAATGCACAGCGTCCAACTATATTACAAATATTATACATTTATAATATTTCACCAAATTCTCTCTCTCAGCTATCAAAAAACTTTGCATTAAAAAGTATTATAAAAAATATATAACTATATTGACGATGAACAAATGTAAAAGTAACACATTTTTGTAATTTGACATCTAAGAATATTACATAGGGCTTATACATGTATGTAAAATTTTAAAACATAAACCTAAAAACATCTCAATATTCATCTCAATCGATTCAACACAATCTGGAATAAAAACAGAAGAAAACTATTTTATTTATCGATATTAATACATATTTTATTGCAAAACAATTAACAGTGGATTATAACATAAATGAAAGACGATTGTTGAACATCACAATGTTATTTACAGTGGAATTTTCATAAATAGCACTGCAAAAAGTAAATTCCTAAAATGGCTATCGTCTGTGGGTCAGCTCGCGAGTTAACTCTGGTTCATGTAAATAGCCGCAAGTGAATCCTAGAAACATTTATTTTAAAGCAGAAATGCAACATTCCTTTTCTATTGTAAACAATGTCTAAAATCAAACATGAAACCTTTATCTATTCTTAAGTTAAAAGAAAAAAGTAATTTCTTTGCGCATAATCCGCATAATTTTCCACTAAATTTCATATGCGTAATCTAAGTGTATTTTATAATATATAATACGGCGTGTTGAATAGTACAAAAAATATTTTCAAATAGGAGAAAGAAAAAGATTTTAATTTTCCCCTAACACCTAGTTTATTAGTATATTTAACTATTTCACTAACATATTATTCACACACACATTATCGTATTATCTTTATTTTTATATTGTATTAGTTCTATATTTATCAACTTCATAAGAATGCGATTTGATTCGTATTTAGAATACAAATGTATGATATGTATAACACTTGAATTCTATATTAAATATTTGTAAGGTGAAAAATTATTTTGCACATATATCATATATTAGTTTCCATGTAATTGTTGCTTCAATATTACTTCCCTGTATCTAGTCCAGAGCTGGGCTCCGCTAGTTAGTAGAAGCAACCGGGTACAAGTTCCGTAATTTAGAAGCAGGAATAAGCAGAAGATCCCCTAGTATTCAATCTATCTATTCGAGAAGTATCATTTCACTTGGAGTACATAGCGACTACGAACTATTTAACATGCCTCAGCCGCCATTAATGAACACGATGGATCTTCAATTAAGCCGAGATTCGAACTCATTACCTTCTGATAATGACAACGACGCTCTAACTTTTGATAGTATGTAGAAAACGATGTAAAACTTTTATGCAATCGTAAAAAACCACTGCAGAAAGAAAAGAACGCATCTGCGAAAAGCAATTAGAGAAATGCGAAGGTCGGGGGGAAAAAAATGCTGATTCACGAAACTCTACATAGACGAAGTAGTCTAAAAACTTGAATTTGTCCTTGATAGGAAAAGTAATCCAAAATCAAAAATACCGCCAAAGGTCATTAAGACAGCAGAGTAACCCTATTGTAGACACGTTCCAGATTTATCACCTGGGGGCACTGAAAGAAATGCGGCTATGTTTTCTTCCACGTTAAAAAATGTATTTGCCACTCTTGAAGAATTTGCCTCAAGTTATTTTCATCTAAATGTTATTGATTGTAACAACAATTTTTGATATATTTTACTTGTGTGCTTCTTATTCAATAAAGTAATCGTTGAAATTTTAAAAAAATAAAAATCGCTTCTTAATTTAAATCGCACAAACAATATTGAATAATTAAGCACTTACTGAATTAACATGCTAATAATTAACAAATAATTTTAATGTATTAAAACTTATTCAAGACGCAGTATATTTTTTTATTATTAATGACTTTTGCAATTTTATATCATCTTATTTTTACTTTCAATTAACTGGAATAAATTGTTCGTTTACTAACAAGAAACTAAAACAAGTTACATTTGCAAGCTGTTCATAATAAATTATCATGTTAAATGCATTTATGTTTTTTTTAATTTAATAATATGCGTTAAGATTAATAATGTAAACGAATTAGAAATTTAATAAATTTTGATACGACGAATATGCATCGAAAGATATAATTAGCAAAAATGTCTCCTTACTTAATGAATACATTCATATTGTAGCGTAGCAGGGTTTCAAATAAAACAATTTTAATTAAATTTTATGAACTAATTGAAAGGAATAAATGTGTCTATTTACATAAACGTATATAGCTCATCTTAAAATAAAATATCAAATACATCAGCGATCTTCACCAATCATACTTACATACGTGTATAGACAAGGAGAAAACAAAACTAATAAACATAATCGGAGGAGAGTAACCTTTATTAGTGCTATTAAGATCTTCGCTCGTTGCATACACATATATAGAAACATACACATATGTATAATTTATATATGTATAGATGCAATCACAGCAATGTATAAATAGTCAACAGCAATTTAAATCATATGCAATTAAATAATCAGAGATGAAAAGTTATATAAGGTGCATATATTTGCAGGATGGCAAGTATAGAATTAACTATAACATCAAATTAATTTATTTAAATATTCTGAAACTATTTTAATTTTAGAATTTTTTAATAATTTTTGATTCTGTAATCAAAACTGATTATATAATTGCATTTTCCAAAACAAATATAAATTTTAATTTTCAGTATTAAAAAAAAAATTTAAAAAAAAATTAACTCTATTTTACTAACGGTAAGTAGGAAAGAAATTCATCACTTTTTTTCATTTCATTTCATTTAATTTTTATCTTTGTGTCATAAATGAAACCTATTCTGGATTATATTTTATTTAATAAAATGTTTCATGTTTATTTGTGAACAAAGAATAACCTCTATTACATAGAAATTTTTAGAACTTTTTCAAGAATAAACAAGCCTAACCTTTATGGCTAGGCTTGCTTATTATTAACAAGCATCACGCTTGAAACAAAACTTTAATATTAATTGGATAAAAATCACTAATGTCAGAATGAATAAATAAAAATAAATAAATATATATATATTTATATTAAAAACTACTTTACTTTCACTTTCAAATTCTACATTCCTAAGTATGTGCGCAAACGATAATTTTTCAAGTTTCTTTATTTGTGATGCAAATATGACTTACAAACTATAAGAATATTTTTAAATGATAATACGCTATGGATTTCGTAAATCTTATAAAAGTAATTGATCACAAGAAGGCGACAAAATTCTTGGCATCACTCAAACAAAAATCTTGATTTCATGTGTGAAATCTAACACAGAATTTTATATACATGTCTCGGGAAATCTGAACGTAAAAAGATAATACTCAACCTTTTGTCAAAAAATATTAAAAAAAACTCATTTATAATAAGGCATTCTTGTGCAGTTGTCACCCATGAACAACCATATCACGAAAGGTATTTTTATTATTTAGGATGCTGACTTCTGAAAAAAATACATATACGAGGGTTACTCTGAAATTTTTGAGATACGCGCAGACGAGAATTTACAAAATAAAAATAACGCTTTAATTTTAAAATATAAAGTATTTTAACACAGAAGACGATTTTTTACTGACTTACTTCAACTTGTTTAGCGTAGAATAAATTTTAACAGAAGAGAAAATGGAGTTGATGCGAGAACATTTTCGCACTATGATTTTCAACGATTTTAAAGCAGGATTAAATCAAGAAGAATGCGTTCAACGGTTGTAATTAGCATTTGGTGATGAACCTCCAACTCGTGCTACTGTATTCAGATGGTTTAGAGAATTTAGAAGAGGTCGCAATTTTCTTCATGATGAAGAACACACAGGTAGGCCGCCGTCGGCAGTAATCCCGGATAATGTGTCTGCCACACGAAAAATGTTAATGGATGATAATCGCTGTACCTATCAAATGATACAGAAGGAACTTTACACTGGATCCGCAGCCATACACAAAAGCATTCATAAAGAATTACATATAAAAAAAAGTAGCTTGCCGTTGAGTTCGCCATAATCTAACTGAGCACCAAACAGAGGAGCGTGTCAGAATCAATAAAGAAACTATTAAATTGCTAAATGATGGTGGCCACCGCATCATTTCTAAAATAGTAACTGGTGATGAAACGTACATACCGTTTTTTGACAATCCAACACGACAAGAAAGCAAAGTATGGGTCTTTGAAGATGATCCCAAGTCGACAATGGTGAAAAAACAACGCGCACTGAAAAAAGTGATGCATGCCGTTTTCTTTTGAAGTACGGAATTTGTCAAAGCCATCAAGTTGGAAGGACAGAAGACAGTAACAGAAAACTGGTATACCACTAAATGTCTTCCAGAAATTCTACAAGAATTGAATGTTAGGGGACTAATGCTTCACCATGACAATGCATCTTCACATACAGCCGGATTAATAGTTGAGTTTCTTAAACAAAAAAAAATTAAAGTGATCGAACATCCACCATATTCACATGATCTAGCTATGTACGACTTTTGGTTATTCTTTAATCTAAAAAAAAAACTTATGTGGACGTCGTTTTCATTCAGAAAAAGTGATTGATGTGGCTATAAATGCATTTTTTTCATCTATTCCAAGAAATGAATGGCTTGAAGCATTTAATCTGTGGAAAATTCGTCTACAAAAGTGCATTGATGCTGGAGGAGACTACTTTGAACACACCTAAAATTTTGTAAGTATAACTTTAAAAACCTAGTTGTATCTCGAAAATTTCAGAGTGACCCTCGTATAAAATATTTTATACGAATCTGAACATTCGAACGAGAATTTGTAAGCACTCTTCTACAATCAGATTGCGCTGTTACTTAATTACCTTTAAAGCACTTTTAGAACTATATTTATTTTCAATTGTTTATTAATAAAAGAAATTAATTTTCATATTTTGCCAGTTGTAATTCCTTCCTGAATAAGACCATAACAATGTTCAATTGTTAAAAAATTGCGAAAAATTATTCAGGGTGAAAATCAATACTTCACTAACACAAACATTTGTTTGTGTTAGTAAAGTATTGATTTGATTCAAAAGTATTGATTGATTCAAAAAAAGAATAATTATATTTTTAAATCTACATTTTATAGATACAACTATTAATTACGTATCAAAATATCATAATAATTAGAATATAAATGCATTTGTAGCCAACTAGAAACTGGATATTCAATATTCACAAATAAAAACAAATTACCAAACATAAAGGAAATAACATCAATATCATTGTTCATTATAGTGTGAAAGTATTATCAAATTTGTTTGACTTTTAATTTATATTTACTATTAATTTTAATTCTTTAATGAAATACCGAAACAAGTTAACGACTTAGAGATGAAATCTGAGCTTTATATACATGACAAGGCAATAGTTACATTTTTCGTTTACTAAATTCTTATTTTATATATATAAATCAAATTAATAATATCTATGTAATTCCTAAAACTAGATTATTAAATAAAAATAAATTAAATGTGCCAGTTGAATGTAAACTTAAACATGCATTTTAATAGGTTAAGAAAATCAAATTAAAATAGTTAATTTTAAAAAAGAGTTGGAGAGAAATATAATATAAAATCACTATTTCTATTCGAAGCTAAGGGCGAAAAGCATCACCCAAACTTTTTAAACTTCAGAGTTTCCTACTTAGGAAAGCAAAGAAAAGTAGAAATACGTTCACATCAGGACCGAGTTCTTAAAGTAATGCAGCCCAAAATCTCTTCAAATACATCACTTTAATTCCACCTCCAACATTTCCAGAGAAAAGGGAATTTCAGGATATAGCACGTGAACAAGAGAATTGGGAAAACCTAGGTAGAGGACTTGGAACATTTTAAAGTTACCTAAAGAAAGAAAAAAAATGGAATCTTCCCTCGAGGCATTTTCTTACGACTTTGCTACTGAAATGTCCAACTTGGGGTCTCCAAAACCAGTTTGTTTTTTGCTTTTATTCATTTCACTCTATTTCTGTTACGGCTAGAATCGAAATTACATTGAGTTACTTTTCTTGTTGCTTCAGCCTTAGAAAGAATCGACTAAAGGAGAAAAAAGTATATAACAGTTGACAAAAAAATTGAATAAAAACAAGAGGGTTAAAAGAGGGAGAGGGATGCCAAGGGTATACAGGCAGCCAAACTGGATCAAAAAAGAAAGCCAAGGAGAGAAAGCACTGGTATACTTTTCATTCAATTGAATTGCCAACCACACTGTTGATGAACGAGTTTTCCTCGAAATACTAAAATGTTTTCTCTTCGTCAATAGGCAGGGAAGAAAAAAATGGCTAGTGGACTGAAAAACTTTCCTTCGGTCAATAGAGTTGCTGAGTAAACGGAAAAGCAACCAGAGTTAAATCGGATCTGCAACTGGCTCTCGTCATACCTTAATTGAGAGTGATATACTCTGTGTACTTTAAAACTTTCCTTTCAACGAAAGAAGTATTATTACTTTTTTGTCTTCCATTTCAAATAAATAAATATAGGTCAAATCAAACTGAAAGCTGAATGATCATGGGTACGATATAAAAAATTTCTATAATTTGATGAAAGGAAGTTAATTTTTAATTATCAATTCATTCGATTTGAATTACATCAGGAGCACACTTGCAACGCTGAGCATATTTGCTCTAATGCTTATATTTAGATTCAATCTCATCCTCAGATAAGTTTAATCTACTTGCTTCAAAGAAGCATATAGAAATATAAGAAAAATAAATAATTATTTAAAATATTGCAACTCTTATTAAAGAAATTGCGATAGATTTTTTTTTATTTATAAAAATAGTTTTTTATATTTATTTAAAAATATAAAATTTGCACTTCAATTAAATTTATTTTTCATTTTAATAAATAAATCCAGGTTTCATTTTGTTTTAACTGCCTAAATGTATTTTTTCCATCATTAACATTTATTCATAACTCCAAAAACTGCAGTTTTATTTTTCCACTAAATTACTTCAATTTATATTTATGTTAAATTCAGAATAATATCAGATTAATACAATAAATTAAAAATAGTTGAATGCTTAAATAATATAAAATTATTCTTGTTAAGATAAATAAGATAAATTTTTAAAAAGATTGAGTTAGTGGTATTTCTGTAAAATTGTTTGTGATATCTTCTAAGCAACATAGAATTAACATCACATTGATGTATATACGTAGAACAATACAAACCATTCATTAATTTTCTGTTATATAAAGCATACAAAAAATATAGTTGGAAGAACTGTACATAAAAAAGTTTTAATCAGAACAAATTAAAAACTAATAAGAAAAACATGTGAACTAAAAGACCGAAGATTGATACTGTTGAATTGCAGTAAAAATTAAAATTTAGAAATCGGAATATTTTCCTTTTTTCTTTCATTATTTTATATCTTTCAGGAATCATGAAAACTATAATGAATCAAAAGAAAAAAAATCGACAGTCGAAAAAAATATAATATATCAGTTATTAAGATCGCAAACGAAAAACCGTAGAAGTTATTAGAATCACCCTTAAGTTTAAATTCGATATTTTGATTACAGAGCTCAGACTTAATATGCTCAACTGTAACTGTTTATGCCCCTATTACCAAGACTATAATCGCATTTCGAAAATAAAATAATTATAAGAAAATATTTTGCTTAAAAATTGATCGGAAATTAGGCTATAAAGAATATTGTCGTTATAATTCAAAATCCTGTTTATCGTGAATCTCAGAAAGACCAAGAAATTCAACAAAATTCATATTTTTGAAGAAAAATATTATTTGATTTATACAAATTAACAGTCATGATAGAAAACATGACATTGATTTAATTTTTCAATAATTTTGAGCTCCATTAAGCAAAAAGTATCAAATTCATCCTATATTATATGCCTATAGGATAGTTCATGAGATAAAGTAAGCGAATGCTTATTCTATCTAGAGGATTTAAAACGCACAAGGGAAGAATGGGTGTGCAAAAATTATAAACACGAAAAAATTAATAACAGAATTATCTTAAATCCTTAAAAGCGCATAATGACACGCATAATTTATTAACTAATAGAGAAAGAATAAGATATATTTTTAGTGCTACAGTTTCTTAAAAGTTTTATTCGTTCGTTGTGTGAATACACTACAATAAGGAAAAAAAAATATAGACTTCTTACAAAAAATTTGGAATACTTACATTTTGACGTTAAGTAGCGCATAGTTTAATAACTAATGGTTATTTTAAGGAACCACTAATTATAATCGACTGCATTTTCGAAAGAGAAAATCCTAAGAAGTTACCTTTACACGCATATTTACAAACTAGAAGGGTAACATCCATCTACTAAATTAAACAGTAGATGGGGTCAATTTTGTAATTATTCACTTCAAAGAGTATGGTTCTACTGTTAAATCAAAGCAAGTTTAATGTTTAATTTATAACACAACACTTTGGTACCACAAATTGGACACCCTTTAACAGTTGGAAACTATTGTTAGGCTTCTTTGAGCATCTTTTGCGTATCTGCCATACGAAAGGATTTCAGAAATGTAGGCAGAATTCATATGTCACTAAAAAAACCAGGAAAAGTGCCAACCACCCAATTCAATAAATGTACATGAAAGCAGAAAGATGGAGTTATTTAAAGTAATTAAACGTGAAAAGGCATTTCTTTGTGTCTATGAAGTAACGAATTTAACACCCAAACATCACCAAATGGGTAAAGGTGCTAGCAGATTTACCCTTAACAACAGATAAAAATTATAAGGCATTTATTGGCTTTGGTTATAACAAATTTGAAGTCATGTGGTGTGGAGAGCCGGCTGTCATCTCAGGAGTTAACCTAGTTACTAGATTATTGCTGAATATTAAGAGACGGTTGGCAGTGTTCAGCGATTTCAGTCGACAGAAACTAACAGATGGGAAACGTATCAGTGGAGTATCAGTAACTTTGGAGAAGAATATAATTTGTGGATTAAAACGAAACAAAACTGTTTTGTCAGTATATCAATTAAAAAATTTTATTACAAACCAATAAATTTTTTTTGCCATTTTTTAATTAAAACAAATGATAAAATAATTAAAATGCTTTCACCAAGAAACCTTTTTTTTTTTACCAGAATGAAAAATTTATTCTGTTATCATATTTTACATTTTTTCCCTTTGAAACTTTTCAAAATATAAACATAAGAGAAATGACGTTCAACAATACCTGTTCTGAATTTTTTATCAGATGAAAATAATTCATTTTTAAATATTAAATCGGAAACGTGTGCTCGTATTTCTAACTGCATTGGACTCTCTTAGCAAAAGTATTGTGTTTTGTTTAAAATAAATTGTAGATTACTAAGAACACAACTGTGATATTTGCATTCAAATTATTCAACAAAAATGATAAATATTCAATTATGTGCTTATTTTTGGAAGAAAACAAAATTCAAAACTAAGGACTAAATTTACAAATAAATTTTTTCTTTAATAATAAACAGCTTTTAAGAATGAAATTAATATTTCGATTAAGTAAAATGACAATTTAAAAGAATGCAAATTTTTGAATAATAATTTGATGTATAAAAGAACCGGAAGTATATTTTGATTTGAAATGTCAATAAGAAAATCTAAGCTTGTGAGTAATTTTAAAAATGTTTTTAAAAACTGTCATACAAATATGCAGGGTCATCATTAGAAAAGAATTATCTTTAATATTCAAAAATGTCATATCATTATCAGGTCTTTAATTTAACATTTTTAAATAAATGCTGTACATCTACGAAAATTTATTAAAAAAAATTTTTTTAAATGACTGTATTTTAATGAAAAGTCAATTTTTTTGCAATTGCCAATATTTTTAATGAAGAATACAAATATTTGCATTTGCTTTCCTTTACCTTAAAAATACATAATATTAAATGGCAATTCAAGTCAATTTTATTCTCTTTTTCTGACTAAAAATCACAATTTTAAATAGAAAAAAAAAAAAAACAATGGTAATGTTTTTTTTATACTCACTTTAGAATACTAAATTAATTAAATATTCTAAAACAGTTTAATTCATAATTTTCATTGATTTAATATAATTCATTTAATTAAGAATGGTACCTATATAAATTAGTAAAATATTTTACTGATTTTAAATTATTACTAATGATCTATATATCTCTATAAGCCAAATACCTTTTGAAGCAACCTTTCAGCTGATATTTTATTTTCAATCTGATATCAATAAGGAATTTTACAGTATTATGGGCTCTATGAATAATGAATGTATATAGGTCTTGTATATTTCATAAAACTCTCATCATTGAAATTTATGATATTTAAATATTATTATAAGCAATAAACTTTATTTTATATTGATCACAACAATAAAAATGTTATTAGTTTTATCAAAGGCTATAGTATAACATTAGAAGACCAAAAATTAATTTTCATATTTTTAGGTATTAGGTATCTGTAGGAAAAAGTGACAATCTAACACTAGAAATAATTGAGAGATACACAATCTTAAACAAGCAATCAATTTTTAATATTTCTGAGTAAGTTGTTAAGTATTTTCTCCTAATTTATCTCACCTAATTTGCTTCTATTTACTCTCTGTTTAGCAAAGTATTTTTAGTTAGTAGTTTAATATTTTTCTAATTTATCTATTCTATTGTCACATAGTGGACAATCTTGAAGCTTAAGAATGTCACACATAAACCATTGTAATATCTACTGCATGATTTGATTAGAGGACATATAAATAGTGAGACATATTTATATGTTGAAAAGAACCCATAAACTCCTAAGCACCCACCCAGCACAAAAAAAGTGAATGGGAAGCACAATATCATCTCCTGGTTTTTCAACAAGAGTAGCTGGGATGAAACCTGATCTTTTAATCAGAAAAACATTGGAATTTTGAAAAAAAAAATGTTATTTTTATTCTTCAATTATCCTTTTATATAAGCTAATGATATATATTGCAGCTCCTAAATTTACTGGAAAATACTGCTTCTCACTATCACCACAACACAAAAAAATAGCCAGTTAAAATTATCACACTAATATTAATATGGTTTGCAAATTTCATATTGAAACTGAGTTCTATTTTACAGGTGACAAGCTTATAGCAGTATAAATAGACTGCTACAGAAAATCTCACCCTACTGGGGCAGACATTCTCAAATATAATTTAATTTATAAATGTATTAATTGTATTGATAATTAAATATAATTTAATAATTTTATATATATTATGTAATTTTAAAATATTTTAGCATAGTTCTAAAATAAAAAAAGAAATCAGATGATAAAATAAAATTATTCATTAGATTTTGTTTTGTTTTTTTTACATTTCAGTTTAACGATACAAAACATATCAGTCTTAAAAATGTATATTTTAACTCAAAGCTATGTTATGCTAAATGGCTGCTTTTATAAACTAGATAAAACTGGCTCAAGACACATAGTGGATTTTATTAATTATTTACTTTGACTAATTAAACTATCATGTTAAAAACTTCAGAAATTCTTATATGTGACGGATTTCAATAAAAGCTTATATTTTAATAAATATTGCATGCTGTTAACCTTCAAGAAGAATTTAAAAAATATTGGGTTATTATTACAAAATGTAAGTTTCTGTGATTATATTTTTAATATTATAAAGTTAATATAATTATCATCAGTGTGAAAATAACACTAAAATTTTAATTTGTAAATTAAATCTATAAATTTGGGGCATTTCTACATTAGCATATTTTAATGTAAATAAATCAGAGAAGAAAATTAATGTAATAAATTAATAATAGGGAATTTTAATTGAATTTTGTTTTATAACAAATTTTCTATAAATTTAACATTATTTAGCATTAACTAAATCATAACTACAATTTTTAACACAATTTTTTTTTAATTTTTAAAATTTTATTTATAATAGCATTTATTTGAAGCTTAGAAAATACATTTAAGGAACCTAAGATATTGAACATAGCTAAAATTTTCATATTATTGAAAATTTCACATTATTTACATTACTAAGCATTTTATAAAAATATATTAGTTGTCTTTCAAATATCTAGATTATATAAATTTTAAAAACAATTGCTTTTCATTAAATAAACTGTATTATATGATATACATATAAATAACCTGTGTTATAAATATTAAATTCCTTTTTTTTTTTTTTTTTGGTTAATATGCATTTATGTTAACATTATTAGAATAGCAGTTATCTTTTTAGTTTGTTTCATTGTTTTTCTTTTAATTTTTTTATGTATTACTATACGATAGGAATTAACAATGAATTAATATAAGAAACAAATATTTTCCAAATGAGTTCTTTATTTTAATTTTTTTAATTTCTCATAAATTACTTTGAAAAAATTTAAATTCACTTTGATTATGAGTAAATTTTTAGGAATAATAAAATGTTAATTTACTTGAAAATTTTTTGTTATATTTGTATGAGATTTGAAATTAAAATATGAGCCTATAATTTTTGTAATGTTTCTTTATTGATATAAATATTTTACGATTTTTTATATGCAATGCAAATTTTACCTTACATGGAATTTATTTACTTAAATAGCTTCAACATTTCTAAGAACTTAATATCATATTTTTATATTTCTGTTCCATAAATTATAAAGAAAATAGAAAAATAATATTTTTCTTGAAATATTCTTCTATTAAGTTCCTGAAGCTAATTTTCTGAAATAAATCTTGTTAATTTCCTAAAATAAATTCACCTATTAAGTTATTCGGTTTCTATGTTTAATTGGTGAAATAGCAATGTAGTCCAATATTTTAATATTCATTTTGAACTTAGTTATTCTATTAAAAAAAACCACAAAACTTGTATTTAAAAACTTTTTTATCTATTATTTAGTGCTAATCTTTATCATTTTATTAAAGGTATAAAAATGAATGTATGTACTTACCATAAACACTGACTTCCATAACAGCATGAATAGGAACATTGGTGTTTAAACTTGGACTGAGTTTCAGTTCACCTGTTGTCTCATTGAGAATAAGAAGGTTTGCATTATTCCCAGATGAAATTTTGTATTTTAAGTGATCAGTTACATCAGCATCAAAAGCAGGGACTTTTCCAAATGGACCCACAGGAAAATAATTCTTGTAATTATTAAACATAATTGTGAAATCTTTTAAAACTGGTGCATTGTCATTGACATCTGTTACATGTATTTCAACATCAACATCATTTCGCAAAGGAGGAGATGATGCCCTAACAATAACACTATATTTCTTAATGCTAGATTCATAATCCAATTCTATACGAGTTGTTAACTCAGCAGCTTCTCCAGGTCTTGATACTAAATTAAAAGAATCTGCATCAGGACCACCAACAATACTATACTGAATTTCTGCATTTGGACCTTCATCAGGATCATATGCTTTAACTTCACCAACTAAAGAACCAATGGGACTGTTTTCTGGGATAGATAATTTTAATTTATCAGATTTAAATCGAGGAGGATTGTCATTAACATCTTCCACATAAATTGTGATAGTAACTGATGATGAAAGAGGAGGGGATCCACGATCCACAGCATATGCAACTAAATTATATAAAGATACAGATTCTCTATCTAGCATGCGATTAGTTCTAATAATGCCTGATGTGGGATCAACTCGAAATGCACCTTCACCATTTTCTCCTCCAGTAAAAGTGTAACGTATTTGACCATTTAAACCTAAATCTTTATCTGTAGCAAAAATTTGCAAGACACTAGTTCCAACTAAAGCATCTTCACTGACAGCATTTACATAAGAATTAGGATCAAAATTTGGAGGATTATCATTCACATCAGACACTTCTATTTCAACATTAGTAGTATCTGCTAAAGGAGGAGATCCATTGTCCATAGCTGTTACAACTATTGTATAGCCAGCCATTTCTTCACGGTTTAACAATTTCATTGTAACTATTGCTCCTGTTGCAGGATCAATTCGAAATTCTGGTACTTCTTCATCCATAGAATATGTTATTCTCGAATTTTCTCCAACATCTCCATCTGATGCTTCAACAACTAATACTGTTGTACCAATTGGAGAATCTTCAGCTACACTAGCCGTGTATGGAGTATGCTCAAAAATTGGCCTATGTGTATTTGCATCCGTAATATTAATATAGACAGTTGCTGTGTCAAACCTTCCTCCTGAATCAGTAGCAGAAATTGTCAAAACAAATCGTTTCTCCAAGCGGTAATCTAATGGTTGGGCAATTGATATTAAGCCTTGCCTATTCTGACTAATAATATTAAACCTACCTCTCACATTACCATTTGTTATCTGGTATATTAAACGAGGATCTTCATCTTGATCAGTGGCTGTAACACTAATTACTGGTGTTCCAGGAGGATCTATTTCTGACACTGAAGCTCCATATATTTTCGGTTCAAAAACAGGATCATTATCATTAATATCTTGAATACGAATGATAACACTTGCTGTAGCAGACCTTACAGGTGATCCATGATCAGAAGCAAGAACAGTAAAATCATACATAGCACTCTCTTCACGATCCAAAACTCTTGTAGTAACTATCCAGCCAGTATCTTTATTGATAGCAATTGGCATATTGGGATGATTATTATTCTGAACAGAATATGATATGAGTGAATTATTTCCATCGTCAGGATCATAAGCTTGAACTCTAACAATACTATGACCAATAGGTACATTTTCAACAACTGATTCTTGAAACAAAGATGAATAAAATTTTGGATCATTATCATTTACATCCCGTATTTTAATTAAAACCTGAGTGGTATTGGATTTGGCTGGTGAACCTCCATCTTGTGCCCTAACAACGAGCCTGTAACTACGAGCAGATTCATAATCTAGGGGTGAAACAACTGTAATTTCTCCACTTAAACTATCAATTACAAAACGTCCCTGAGTATTGCCTCCAATCAAAGAATAACGAACAGCTGCATTTATGGTAGAATCATAATCTACAGCTTTCACTTTAGCAATAACTGGATTGTTTAACCAATTAATATCCTCATTAACTTCAACTGTATAAGATTTTTCTGTAAATTGGGGATAGTTATCATTATCATCAAGTACTGTGATTTCAACAGTTGTTGTGGATGTTTTTCTATCAACAACTAAACCTAAGTCACTGGCTTGTACAATTAAGGAATAAAATGCAGTAGTTTCTCTATCCAAAGAACTTCTAGTTGTTATAATACCAGTTTTTGGATCTATTCTAAAAGCATCATTGATACCACTAGGATTGAGAATACTATATTCAATCTCGGCATTAGTGTTTGAATCTTGATCAGTTGCACGAACTGTTACTACAGTAGAACCAATTGAAGCAGATTCTCGAATAGAGGCTTCATACATATTTTGTTCAAAAGAGGGAGCATGATCATTTTCATCATTAACATTTATTTGCAAAGTTGTTGTACCAGTTTTCTGAGGTATTCCATTATCTACTGCAGTTACCCGTAAATAATGAACATCCATAAATTCCCTATCCAAACTGGCAGTTGTGGTAACAATACCAGTTACAGAATCAATAGCAAACATATTTTGACTGCGAGCATCTAGGACAGCATGAATGCTATAAGTCACCTCATGGCTTTCAGGATCATGAGCCACCATGGTTGTCACAATATAACCTTTTTCTTTCTCTTCTGGGACTATAACAACATATAAAGCACGATCAAAATAAGGAGGTTGATTTTCTTTTCGTCGACTGTCACGCCGATGTCTGCCACTACGTTTAGTTGAAACAGTTTTATCAAATGGCTCACCAGGAAGGTGAAAATTTATCAACATCATGTGATTTGTAATTTCTGGACTTTTATCATGTGTCAAGGAAGGGCAAGATAATGTAAAAGTAAAAGATACCTGCCATGATGGAGAACTCTCACAAAAATCTTCTCTAGCAACTAAATCAGATCCAAAAACTTCTATAGCATACCTAGCATCAGATGGTTGACCAAATCGTATTTCACATTTATTCCATACTTCAGAAGGCATTATCTTATCTAAGTCAGCTATTAGTTGACTTCTCATAAAACAAGCTGTTATTTCAGAAGTATTATTTCCAACAAAAATAATATCATTTACATCTTTCTCAGTTGTTAATGGCTTATTTTTGTTATGTTTAATGATTTTCTTCTGTACTGATGCTACAGTAAGATAAACTATATTTTCTGCTACATAACTTTTTAAATTTATCCTTTGATGCCGAGGACAAGTTCTGTGTCCAAAACGAACCCTTATAGGCATCACAACAGATTCAGTTTCTGATCCACTCAGCCTAAAACTTCTTGATTCCACATAGAAACTGAAAGGATTGGGAGCTAGGTTTGTTAACTTAGATGATGAACACCTTAATGTTCGTCTTAAGACAATAACACCAGTCCTGGGGTCCACTCGGATAAGATGTCTTACATACACAGGAGTTTTCGTAACATCCAAACGATACGTCCTGCCAGCACCAAGACTAGCATTAAAAATCACAGATCCCAATTTATTATTTTCTGATTTCACAAAAACATCATAACAATATATTTGAGAAAGTGAACCAATAATTAATAAAACACACAACATTTTAACGCTGATTAATAAATGATCTATTACAGCCATGACTCGTCCATGCGTGAAAAAGCAGATGATAATAAGATGTTCAAAGAATTTCAAGTTTACCGGCGGCGAATTGAACCGCGCGCCCTCGGGCTATCGAACGAAAGCGGCCGTCGACGGTGTTTAGGCCTAAGATCCTCAATCATTTTGTTGCGGCTTCGTATGGTTGCCAAGGTAACGATCACATTACAGTTTCTTTAAACTAAACTTAATCATGAATAAAGTATTTTTAGATGGCTATTCACGTCTTCCAAAAATTAAAGAAAATGCTAGAAATAGTAGTTCTTGAAAAAATACCAAGAGAATTTATGTAAACAAAGTTCTACAAGACACACGCTACATATCTCCGAAAACAGGGAGAACAAGAAATCAACTTTCCTCCGGTAGATGACCTACCCTCAAACTGACGCCGGACTGGCTTTCCCACCTGCCTAATAGGGTTGCCATGCTTGAATTCGAAACTGAATCCATCGCCAATATCGCCTATTTGATCTTCATCAAAACACGTGAGAAGAGAGAAAAGTTATTTTCTGTGAGAATGTGCTAAGAGCGACACGGAAGAATAATGAAAATATAGATTGATATTTTGCTTTTTATTAAAGTTGCATTTTAACATATTTTAGTGATAAATATGATTTTTAGAAAAACTCGACAACAGTAGAGCTGATTCAATGTCGGAACATTTTTTTCTAAATTTGAATGTTAAATATTTCTAAATAGTAACTATAAATTTAATGTTTCTTTATAACATTGCAAAGTTATATTCCATTTTTTATTTAATCCCGTAATACTCATATATTATAAGGAAATTTTAATCTTTCAGATGTGAATGAATTACAGTTCATAATCAACATGAACTTTTTTTTTTTTACTTTTTAAATAATATTATGAACATAAATAATAGAAATTTTTGTTTTTATTACAGTATAGCTTAAAAACGCTTTCTCATTGATTAATTTTATCAATTATTTATAACTAAGTAAAAATAATTCGTATTTAACTTTCTTGAATCTTACATCAAATAGGTAATAAAAATCTGTTTACGACTAATAATAATAGTTTGTTTTATTTATTTATTTATTTATTTTCCAATAAAATATAAAAATATTGCAAAATTTTAAACTAAAATTATTAAGTAATCATTTAATTTTATATATAAAGGATTTAATTTTTCAGGAAATTAGAAGTTCTAATGAAAACAGGGATACTTAAAATTGTATCGATTTGTATGAAACTGAAAATTTTGCGATTCCTGTTTTAATAATAATAATTTAACAATTTATTTTACATAAATATATATAAAATGCTTTATTTATAAATTAAGTTTAATAGTTTAGAAGTTACAAATAAATTTTTCTATGATGGTACAAAATACCATGCCAATCAATGTATTGAGATTTTGTCAAACGATAAGGACTAGTTCAATATTATAAAATATGTATAGAATCTGATAAAAAAAAAAGATAAGTTAATATTTTGGTGTTAAAAATGTCATACTGTAGTATATTGATTACAAATTTCGCTAAGGAAAAAGCATGCAAAAACATGTTAGTCATTCTTTTGGGGAATGAGGGGGGGAGGAAAAAACATCGAAAATTTTATACAAATTTCAATTTCTACTTTTTAAAAAAATGATTGTGATATTAATGATCGAGAATGAACATTAATACACTAATTTGTAAGCACTGGTAGATGAAAATGCATTTCGATTGCAAAAAAAAAATTGTCAAACAATTTAGAATATCACAGAAAATTATTTATAATCACTTATGTTCAAAGAAGATGCGTACCCCCTACATTGAGCTAAAGAAAAAGGAGGAGCATATATTTTAGAACATGTATCTGTTATACATGAAACACAGAAATATTTTCTCTCGAAAATTATGACAGGCGATGAAAATTGAATATATTGTAACAATCCGAAACACATGAAACTGGTTAAATCCAGACAAAACAATAACAACACTAAAACAAGCTATTCATTGCAAAAAAAAATTGTTCTCTGCGTTTGTGGTAGCATATTGAGTGTGCTCCGTTACAATATGCGGGAGACAAAAGCAAATTGTAATTGCTAAACATTATAAGAAAGAATAACTATGACTGAAATAGGATATTAGTTGAAAAAATCTATTTATCTATAAAGATTTAGGCCCTTAAAAATTGCAATTCGATGGCACAAGTTCTCAATAGTGAAAAACCAGTTAAGTAATCGTTTGTAACGGTTAGATGAGAAATTCTGAAAGATATGTTTGATCCCGATATAGACTTCCCTAGTAATCATTTATAAGACTTTGCCATCATAACTACACTTGTAATTATTTAAAGGTACTGTTATCTACAGTCTTGCAAATGATTGTAGGAAAATTTTGATGTTGGAACTAAACGCTCGATCTTCCAAATGTTCCTAGTTAATCATTACTAGCGTGCTTTTAACTGATGAATATTGTCATCTGTTGATAATAATCTTTTGTAAAATGATAAATATCAATGATATTTAAAAAATATCTATAAAATAGGTGACATATAATACGCATGATGTATCTTTGAATTAGTTCATAAGAGTTCGGTAAAACATTAAAATGAAATTTAAGGAAGAAATTATTCATAAAAAATTTGATTACAGTTTATTATTTACAGGATTTTATTTTGATTTGCACATAAGGTTATGCATATTGATCTAAATTCAAAGTGCATCCGCCCCTAACTAATATAACTAATTTTTAAACCAAATTATTTTTCTCGTGTCTCTTTCTTTACTAATAATTTTTAACAATAAAGTGGTTGTTTCTTTCATTACAGTCGAAATCATGTGTACCTCACTTTATTTCTCTTATAATTGGTCTGTGAGTAAAACAAATAACTGTTTACATTAATAATGCTAAGTATCCAAATTTGTCCACCAATCAAAAACAAGTAAATTTTTCAATGGGATTAGCTCTTCAGTGAACAATTCGAATGAAAATTTTGTAGAATATATTAGTGGGACTGGTTATTTTATATATTCTTGAGGATTTTGTTCTTCGATACCGCTATTAAAAAATAATTATTTATTAATCATTAAGTAAAAATAAATTTATTTCATGATGCATGTAATGCAAATTTAATATTAATATTTAATTGTTTATGCAGTTAATAAGTACATCATAGTACGTGTTTGTGCCTTTTCAAAAATATATATGCATACATTTTTTGTAGATCATATATATTAATATTTCATAACAAAAAAATTGGAATACGAACTTATGAAAATTTTTTTTATTTCTCAATATTTAAAAAACATTTTGTCTCGTTATTAATGCATTTTTGTGAAAAACATCGTATGTACACAATGTTAAATTTAAATATTGGGTACCTCATGTACAGAGTATCTAATGTTTTAAAAATTCTTCTGTAAAAACTAATCTTTTTATAAAAATTTCTAAAAAAATTTTATTGTGCGTTACATTGATTGTTACGAGACAGATAACCATGGTTTCAAGCTATTTCCAATGAATTCCAACAATGCGCATGTTGAAATAAGTCGTTTAACCATTGCTGAATAGTTTTGAAAACATTGCATGATTTTCTCCAAATTGTTCGATTTGAATTCAAAAAGACTTTCAAGAATATTTTGAGCGTAAAACATTGATTGTTCCAAGTACGCGAAAAACATGACATCGAATGTGTCTCTGTAGCTTGAACTCTTTGAAAAATGAAATTGAAAATATTGTTGAAGTTTATTTTGTTAATAAACCGATTCCATATGTAAGAATCAAAGCATCGATTTTGGAAGCTATCTTCCATTGACTGGAGCCATTAGCCAATGCAGATGAAAAATCAAAATAAAAAAAGATAAGACATCTATTTTTATGGTTAGTTTAAATCAGCAAGGATGATTAAAATGTTTCTATTTTTTAAAAAACAAAAATTAATAATCAATTTTTGATAGCAAAATAAGTCATGCAAAATGAAAATAAATAATAAAACTATATGCAATATTGAATATTCGCAAAATCTGTTTTGTGTGAACATTTTTGGTTTACTTTAATAATAAAAAAGAAAGAAAACTACAGTTTTATATCATTATGTAAGATTGATAAATTGACGATTTATTCATATTTTTCAATAGTCTTTAATACATAATTATAACACTTATGTAAAGGATTCAATTTTACAACAATAGAATGAATTATCTACAAGAGTCTTTTACATTATGGAATTTCATGAAAAAATTTTAAAACTCGTGGTTTAAAAGTGATGATTTAAACTATTAATTAAATTACTGCATGTTATAAATTAAAGCAAAATCCTACCAATTATTTTTGAAACAGAGACTTATTTTTATTTTTCCATCTTACTAAAGAAACAAATTATCCAGATTATAGTTGAATTTTGTGTGTTAATACGTATTATTCTCTTTGATTTTTTAAATATATTTCGAAATGCAAAGTATTAATTTTAACTAAGGTTAATTTAGAAATAATAAAATAATAAACCTCATTTTATGTTTGATGTGGACTAAAGTACTCTTAAAATTGTATATTTTGATGAAAATATGAAAATATTTATTAATTCTTTCATAGCTAAATACAAATAATTTATAATTAAAGAATAACATTGAAAGTCCGTTGTTTGCAAACATTTATTAATGTAAATTATTTAAATTTTAATTAATGATTTCCTGAAATGAAATGCAGGAGAGTTTATATTTTTCAATAATATTATTTTATTTAAATAAACTTATTTTTATTTTAACTATGGTAGTTTAATCCTCATATAAATAATTAATAAAAAATATTTAACATAAATATAAACTGCTTTTTTTTTATCATAGTTAAATTTAAATTCGTTCTTATTAATTTTAAAATAATATTTGGCTAAATAACATTTGTTAGGCATTGAACTTGAGTTATAATTTAATAAAATTTTAAAAATATGAATAAAAAATGTGAAATTTATTTTAATAGTTTTCATTGATTTTTCTATAATTATTTAAAAAAGGAGGAAGGAAAAAATAACAAATTTCAGGAAACCAAATTTTTAACTGACACTGATTTTAAGCACTGGTTTTTCCTTTTTTAAATTTTTTTTATTGATAACATTATTTTTTAGCATTTTATTGTATTTTATTAAACATTATTTTGTAAAACTTCATTTTCTAAATGGCTGTTCTTAAACACAAAAACCGTATTATTGTGAAAAAGTAAATAAATACAGCTGGAATCCTATTTATTCTCCAACAAAAAGTGATGACCTAATTTTAGAAGAAAAGCATTCAAATACCCCCTATATTTTTTAACTCAAATGAAAAAAAGAAATACTTTGATACAGCTGCATTCAACATTTCATCAAACGGAAAAAATTTTTCTTTAGCTATAAGCAGTTAATAAAACGAAAACATTTTTGATAATTACATTTTCATCATTTTCCTCAAATTTATTAATTTATGTTACTCATTTATTCTTTCTTTTACATTATGTTAATATTCTATAATTGATCACATTTTAATTTAAAATTATATCATTTAAAAATGATTTCAATACAAAATATTAAGAAATATTTTTAAAAAGTAATATCAGTGAACTTCCGCAAAACTAGTACGCCGTAATTTTAAACTAAAACTTATATAAGGATTGTATTTAAAGATTTGAATTAAAAAAAACAACCACTGTGATAATTAGAATTTATTAACATTCTTTCGAAATAAAAAGATATGACTTTGATATTTTCATCTTGGATAAATACTCTAAAAATATTTTATATTACTTTAACTATTCAATTTTTGAAACTAAATTTAAAAGTAAATAATCTTAAATTTCAGTAAATAAACGTGTCAAAAAATCGTAACCTAATATGAAATTTGCCATTATTGTCTTTTACCTTACTAATATTTAGAAAATGAATAGTATATTTTGTGACTGTTCACAAAACAGCCGGGTGACGGGTGGTGGAAAACAGCAGCTGTTTAAGAAACAGGAAATCTCGCCAACAACTGAATAATAATAAGCTGTATTCACGGTAGGGGGAAATAACCCTTTAAAAAAAAATATTCCCTGAATGAAAATTGAAAAAAATTGTAATGCATTATAACTGAAATTTTATTTTATTAAATTCAACCTTTATTATGTAACACTTCAATCATTGAAGATCAACAGGGAATATTATAGGTAAATATTCAGGATGAAAGGATATAATTCTGACTTAAATGCAAGCAATTTACCATGATATTTACTGCTTAATCTGATGTAAATGCGTGAAAACTAAACTTAAAAGTGTATCATTTATTTATTATGAAATATACGGAATAGAAAAGCATAACAATTCAATCAAACTTAATTGTACCACATAATTGAGGTTAATTACATCAATGCAGCATTTATTAAGAATAATGCTAATATCTTTTTAATAACTTTAGCAATGACTGCATGAATTGAAATACATAGACATATATAAAAATTGTGAATAAATAAAAACTAAATCTGGAATACGATTATAATTTTTTCGATAATAAAATAAAAGAATAATTTGTAATGAAATAAAAATGATGAATTCAACTTACATTGTTTTATTTAATTATCAAACTCTATTCATAAACAACAGGAAAAAAAAAGAATTCAAAGTAGTAACTGCGGAATTATCATAAAATATTAATTGCATATCACATACTAATTGTGCATTCTGTCTCATTAAATATGTATTGGTTTTGTTTTCTCAAGATTATTAAAGTCCTAAAAGATTGCTATGAGATTTTTACCAAATCATGGTTGGAAAAAAGAAAATTAGTAAACATTTCCTATAAGCATTCAACAAACATGTATGATTGTATGATAAATTCAATAAAATTAAATTGCGTTTAATATAGTGTATTCTCTTGATTAGCAAAATATTTTGACTTAGCTTGAAATTGAGATTTAATATACATTGTTGGCCACCGCAAATGCAACACCTTGAAGGAAGCATGTAAATAATATGAAGTTTACAACATGTATTAGTAAAGGTGAGATAAGCAAATAAATAAAAATTTCAGGTCAGACGCACATTACGCGTGTCTGTGGCGCCACTTCAAAGCCCTATTTAAGATGTAGAGATTTCAACGATTTCAAGTTCTGCAACTGTGTTTCTTTCGTGGTTTTTTAAAAAAAAAATAAATAAATAAATAAAAAAAAAATAAAAGAGCAGTTATGCCTTGTAGAATGCAGCGATCGTTTTTTGATCAAGTGTCGATAGAGGAAGGATAGTGGCCTACTAAGATTATGGATTATCTTTCAGGAAAATCGGTAGTCGTGTTGGACGAAACCAAACAATTGTTATATGGATATATGACCGTTGGATGCAGGAGGGTACGAAGGACCGACGTGTTCGATTGCATCCACCTCAGTACACTACTTCACATGATAACAGGTAAATTGTGAGCATGGTAGTGACGGATCGTTCAGCAACATCACGAACCACAACACAGTAGATTCAGTTTGTAACGCATCATCCAGTGTCTACACGTACCGTTTGACGCCATTTGCAGTAGAGTTGTAAGTCGTCCATTGCTTCATAAGTCGTCCATTGCTTCATATACCCATGACGCAGAACCATAGACGTCTCCGTCCCCAATGGTGCGATGAAAGAAGGATGTGGACGGCAGAATGGAATGAAGCTGTCTTTACTCACGAGTTATAATTCTGTCTGCAACACCACGATGGTCGCATTCGAGTCTGGAAACACAGTGAAAAGAGGATGCTGAACAGATGCGTTATGCTGCACCGGATATTATGGTATAGGGCGCTATTGGATATCACTTTCACACTCTTCTAGTACGCATTTCTGGTACTTTAAACAGCCAGTGCAGGTGCTGAGGACTGTTGTCCATCCTTATCTCCAGGACTTGTCCACAACCATATTTTAACAGGACATTGCGCAACCACAAGTGGCACGCATTATCCAAGGGTTCTTCGTCAATCGCTAAATTGAATTGCTTCTCTGGGTAGCTCGCTATCCGGATCTTTCACCGATAGAAAACACGTGGTCCATGGTTGTTCAACGATTGACTCAGATTATACTCCCAGCTGACTTACCAGATCAGCTTCAGCAACGTGTGAAATCTGCGTGGTCTGCTATACCCCAAGAACACATCTGAAGTCTCTTTGAATCAATGCCGAAGGTGTGTGGCAGCGATGATCTCCAACAATGGCTGCTACTCCGGCTACTGATTTTGACAGGAACCACACTTCATACAAGTCTATAAATTTAAGCATTTGATACTTGGTTAAAATGTTATCTCGAAAATGAATTTTATTGTGATATCTCTTGTCCACATCTGGGTGTTGCAATTTGGGTGGCCAGCAATGTAATTGGTATTTGTTAAAATAAATTTTGTGCTTTTTACTTTCAAGCATAAATGTAGTATTTTTAATGACTTTTGTCAACACAAAAATTAAAAAAAATATCATAAAATTATGACTTCCAAATTTAATATACTATATGCTTAATGATTTAATGCACTATTATTTTATTTAAAAAGATGTATTCAATGTTAAAACATCTTGCTTAGGTGCAAAGCATAAGAACTATTTTTGAAAGATAAACTATCATTAAAAGACAAAGTGGTCTCAAAATAAAATAATTTACGACTTTTTATTCCATCATTTGAAGTAAATCAATTATTGCATGCAATGAATCTAACGCCAATCTGTTAGTCGAAGAAACGGAGACACCGATTGGATAGTGACATCACAGAAATCACTTTTATACTCTTTAACGTATTACTTCTTTTAGTTTTGTGAAAAATGATAGGAGAGATTTTTACTAACGAGATATTTATCACAGTTGGAAGAAATTAAAAACATATATTTACACTTAGTGGAAAATATGAAACGTGATCGGATTTAAATTCTTAAACTGAAATCTTTTTTAGTCAATTTATCGTATTTAAAAATTTAAAAAAAATAGGATTTATTTCCTGTTACTAGATAGTCAAGTCAAGCATCACTCATTAAAAAGCAATTTTTTTCACTTTTCATATTATGCGAATGTTCTAATTTTTGATTAATTGCGTTAAGCATACACGCACAAAGAGATTTAGCTGAACATGCAAATTATAAAATATGCACACATTTAATTAATTTCTGTTCTTAACAATAATTTTTCACCATAATAAGCCAATACAAAACAAGAAAGTAAATACTTCCAAGAAAGTAGTAAAGTAGAACATTCCTTTTCTCAATTTGAGAAAATAAGCAACCAAATTTTTCGTATATGATTACATTAAAGTTAACATTTACTTTCAATATGTATTCAAGATGTGTTTTTATTCTCTTTTTTTTCTGTTTACAATAATCTTGAATTAGTGTTCTTGATATAGTTAACATTTCATAACAATAAGCATAAAAAAATATATACATATGTCAAAAACAGAATAAAATAATTCTCTTTGAGGGAAAATTTATACTTAAATAAATAATTAGGAAACTTCATCATATATTAAAATAGATTTTTAAAAATGCCAAACTCAGTGGAAATGATTTCTATAAATGAATATAAGAAATATAATGTATATATGCGCAATTCTTAGATTCTATCATAACTTAATTAATTTTTTTCTATGGGAAAAATATTAAACTAAATTATTAAGTGTCTTTAATTATTAATGTACAGTAAAATATTTGTATATTGCAATTTTTCCATTGAAAGCTTTGAAAAACATAAAATAATTTAAACCAAGAATAAATATTAATAACACAGACCATACGTTTAATAATTTATTTTCATGTATTCGGTATACAAATACATATGCTTAAAAGTAGAAGGAAAAGAATTCTTGGAAAGAGAATACTAATCTTTTCCAGTCAAACACAAGTAAAGAATTATTCAAAAAGTTAATATTTTATAGCTAGTTTGTGTACCACGTTTACATTATAGAATTTTTTTTTATATATAACTTACTTAAGAAGGTTTTGAATTTTCCCTTAAAAAAAGTTTTCCTATTTGTTTAGCCAGAATGCTGGAAAAACACACACAATGACCTTTCTTAATTTTTTATCTTCTTTCAATTTCAGATGTTTTTTGTTTATACGATGTTAATAAAAAGGTTTGTACAACTATCCCTCTTTTAATTAAAGCTTTACAGATACAGTAAAGATTAATGAATATAATTATCTCGAACGTATATTTAGAAAAAAAGTTAGTTATGAAAATAAGAGAAATGCTTCTTCTTCATTGTGAAAAGATATCATTGTCTTAAGAAACTTTTGTATCAGTACCATGATTTGAAAATATAATGAAATATACTAAATATAAAAATTATTTATAAAAGGAATTATAAAGTTACCATATTGGAATTTTTTGAAGATTTTGACTATGTTGCTTTATATTCATAAATATCTGACTGTCGAGGCTGTAGTGTACGAGAATATAGTTCATTCTACATACATGTAGAAAATAGACGTTTATTTCTTTTCGAGAGATAAACGTTTCTTATAGCAAATACCTGTAAATGTTTTAAATCTTCTAGTATTTCTCTTCACACCGGATCATATATATCCTACAGATATTCAATATGAATAATCCCAATGTTCTTAATTCCTACTCTGTTTTTCCAGCATAATTATTTTTCATATGTTATGGCTATAAAATATTCTATGTCTTGACAAGAGAAAGATTCTGATTAAAGCACTTCTGACTTAGACAGTCCAAAGATTAATCATATTTGAGATGGGAAAAAAACTTCATAAAATTTCATATTTTTTAGTTTTACTTTTGTTGTAAACTCAAGTGATTCAGTTTTCCCTTCAAAAAATAATTGCTGGTTTTGCTATTACATCCTGTAATCTATCCTCTGTATTACTGTGTAGGATAAGCATTTTTTTCACCATAACTACAACAAAGACAATATCGACTATTTTTTACGAAAGGAAAATATTCCACATTTATTACAGTCCATAAAGTTTAGTTCTATTATTTCACAAATCAGAATGACAATAATAATGACAATCAGCTATAACAAAATGCAATAATCATTCATCAATCAATAGGTCATTTACTTTACTAAGGTACATTACTTTAGTGATCTATGTACATCACATTAACAGGAATTTGTGGTTTATTGTTGATCGACATCTCAGACTTTATTGCTAAGAAACAATCCACAAGACAGTTTAAGATCTACTCTTGAACACAGTTCGATACCTTGAAAATTTCCACGTGTATGACTGTTCAATCGATTAACTTTTATAAACATCGTTCTAAACATGATTAATGATTCCTCTTTCTTTTTTTGTTGCAATCTATGCATGTCTTCTAAACTAAGCTATTTTTTTATTTACAGCTGATATGAATTTTTTAAAGCCTTTTTTTAGTGTAATTTAATCACAAAGTACTCAGAAACTAGAAAATAAATGTTTAATTCCTTTATGCATTCATCTTTTCCATTATTAAGTTTCTTTCTTTATGTACGAAGTGATACTTGGTAAATATCCGTTAGCTGTTATTTCATTTCAACATTTTCCTCATTTACATTTGCTGCAGATGATTATCTGTGAAAAGTTTTATTATAATTATTTTGCTCTATAATGCATTTTCCAGCCGTTAAAAAGTGTAAGCACATGTTAACTATTTTACATTTGTTATTTTTTTATGTAAACCTATATCAGAGCATTTAACTACTTCCAATAAAAATATTTATTGTTGTAAATAAATTTAAATGAAGGTTTAAGAAGTTTTTTCGCGTCATTTGAATTTCCGAAAGCATGATGATGATTTTTATGAAATTTGATCTGAATATAATGAGAATTTATATAGGATTATTTTTCACATACTAAAATATTGTTTCTTAGAAAAGCAATATTTTAGGACATGAAATATTGTTTTTCAAAAAGACATGAGAAAAATTTACCTTTGCTCAACAAGAATATTATTGAAAAGCATAGGTTAAAAAATTAATTTGACAATATATTCAGTTATTGAACATTAAATTGAAACAAAAGAAAAGATGGGAATGAATGAATTGTAAGTGAAACTAAATAAAAAAATAAAGAAATCGTATTTATTAGCTAAAAAAAAAAATTAGTTTTGCACATTAGAAAATAAATTACTGTATATTATATTTTCAGGAATTAGCGTTGGCGGAGAATGTATTATAACTCAATCAAATTATCTTAAAAGCTTAATTAGATTTATATAAAATAAGAGAAGCCAAGTAAGTTAGGAACTTAATTATTGAATAAATAAAATTAATGTCTATCGTAATTAATTTAATCTTGCTGCACAAAAGATTAATATGACAAAAAATATAATAAAAACAATATTAGATCACAAAGATAAAGAGGTTGTTTTAATTACTTCCGAAAAAACAAAGTAAACAAATTCATAAATATGTGGATTTTTACTTATTATTTATAATATTAGATTATATTTTTACAATAAAAAATTGAATACTAGGTCATTTAAATTTTTTGATAGATATTTTCTCAAAAAAGAATAAAAATAAAATTTGCATTTAATCAACAGTTTGACATAATCATATCTAATTGTCCACAAGTAATAAATTCTAAATGTAATAAATACACTGCATTTTCTTTAACAAATTCTAAATTGAATACTGTATCAAACGGTTAGTATGATGCAACATTACAATTTTTTTAATTAACTATTTCTTCAAATGAATTCTAAATGTAATACTGCGTCAAAAATAATTAGTTAAAAATGATTATGTTCATGATCCTTTCAAAACCCAGCTATAAATTACTCATCCTTTTAAAAAGATTTTACACTTTTGAATAATTTAAATCCTCAATAAATTCGTTTTTTGCTTATATTAAAAATGATGATTTTTATTAATGCGAAATTAAAATGCAATCTTCTCTAGGACTTAAATATATTCTTTCATTTTCTTCGTATTAAAAATTTTGACCGTGAACTTTAAGCTTTGTTTTACAAATCAAATCTATAGAAAAAATAATATTATCATTCAAATTATATTTTTATAACTTTTGTCTTTAACAGTACATTCAGCACACAGTTAAGCTAAATGAAATCAAAACAAAAATTGAAAATCATTTGTAAGTGATTAAAACACTTATAAATTAATAAGAGGAACAATAACAAACAGATGTTCCTTAGTATGGGATATGCCATAGGTGGGGAACCTGCGGCGTCCGCGTGGTTCCTGTGCGGCCCTTTGCCACCTAGTACAAAATGGTAGAGTAACAACTATTGTACCTCAACGACATGACAGTTGCGCAAAAAATCCGGCCAAATACAATCATATTGTAACATGACGTCAGAATACTAGTCTGAAACGGACTATTTAAATTAGCGCAAGCAGCGCCAACTACCTTGTCTAAGAAGTAAAGAAAACTCGGTTTCAGATCTCCAATTTGAGTGTCACACCTTGCTTTGGCTTCTATGACTCGCATCTCTCAATGCTTCCCTGTTGCGATCTTCAGCAAACTGTAGTTAACAGTGTGTGCTTATAACAATTACACGGTTTTATTGTATTTCTAGAAAGTATACACTTTGTTAAAGATATTATTTGATATTCGTTTTTTTATCCATTATGTCAAATAGTAAAAGAAGAAAATTAGGTGATGAAAACAGAACATTTAATGTAGAATGGGAGTTGAATGAGAAAGATAAAATGATGTGTTTGTTGTGCAATACAGTTTTAAATTCTTTAAAAAAAGCGAATGAAAATAAACACTATTTGACTCATAAAGAAGATAAATATTTCGCTTTAGAAGGTGAATCACGAAAAGCTGCACTTCAAAAGTTGAAAAATGAGAAGCATCATCAGCAGGCATCTTTTAGTGCCTTTGCAAATCAAAATTCCGCTGCAGTTGCATATAAAATAGCACATATAAAATAGCACATATACTTGGAAAAAGGGGCAAACCATTTAGTGACATGGAGATAATAAAAGAATGTATTGTTGAAGTAGTGAGTATATTAGATCCAAGAAATATCGACAAATACAAGCAATTACCTCTTTCAAGGAGAACTGTAACAGATCAACAGCACGAATTAGCACAAAATGTAACAGAGCAATTTCGTACAATTATACAAAATGAAGATGTTTATTTTTCAATTGCTTTAGATGAAAGCACTGATAAAACAGATTCGGCACAAGTTTTATATTTTATTCGTGCTATAACTAAAGATTTTCAATGTTACGAAGAACTACTTCCGTTGGGTACACTAACTGGAAGAACTCGCGGAGCCGATATTTTCGGAAACTTTAAAGAAGTATGTAATAAATTACAATTGAATGTCAGTAATTTAGTCAGTGTCTGCACCGATGGCGCACCTTCCATGAGAGACAAAAAAGACGGATTCGTTACTTTGTTAAAAAGGAGAACTTAAACTTGAAAAAATTGATATTTCACTGCATTTTGCATCAGCAAAATCTTTGCGCAAAATCTACCATTTTGCAAAACACTCTGAATAGAACCATTGCCATTGTAAACTATATTCGCGTAAATGCAATGCATCATCGTAAATTTCGGCAGATGCTCTCTTTAGATGAAGAAACGTATAGTGTTGACCTATCATACTACTGCAAGGTTCGCTTGCTATCAACAGGTCAGGTTTTGATAAAAGTTTTGCCTTTACGACGACAAATTTTAAACTTTTATCAAGAAGGAAAATAATGTGATCTATCAGATGAAGTATTTCTCAGAAACCTTGCATTTTTGTCTGACATGATGACAAAACAAAACAATTTAAATATTTCCCTGCAAGGTGAAACCAGGTATATTTATGAAATGTGGCAAAAGATCCAAGCGTTTAGAAAAAAATTATCATTTTTCATAAACATTGCTTTGTCGATCGGAAATATGTGCACAACACTTCCCGGAGCTAGCTAAAATTTTAAATGAGCAGAACTGGGAAAATAAAATATTTGATGAATATGTAGGTGTCTTAGATTATTTAATAGAAGAGTATACTAATAGATTTTCTGATTTTGACGAGCACTCTCCTGCTATGAAACTGACATTTGAAATACATTTAATAGATGTATTCGAGGCTCCTGCAGAACTAGAAATGGAGTTAATTGATTTAGGTGAAGATAGTATCATCAAATCCCTTTTTAACACTAAAAAGGATCCCATAGAAATCTGGAAAAATGCTGTTGAATATCCATTCCTTCGAGAACATGCTCGCCGTTTACCTTCCTGTTTCGGAAGTACCTACTGTTGCGAGACAACATTTTCTCTCATGTCATAAATAAAAACAAATTTAAGAACGCAAATTACAGATGCACATTTAGAGGATCAACTAAAGCTGTGTGTTACGAAGCTTGATCCAAATTTACATTTACTGTCAAACAAAAAACAAAGCCAAATAAGTCACTAACTTAGTGAATAAAAAAATATTTTTTTATTGTATTTCTTTATAATATTTTTATATTATTTTATATGTATATTATATTTAAAATTTTGTAGTATTATATTTTATTTTTTCTATATGATGCAATAAATTGTTAAATCTATAGAAAAACTATAATAATTTCACAAAAGTCACTTTCTTAGGTCAAACAGCTTATGCGGCCTCTCTTATGGCTGCCTAATTTAAATGTGGCCTCTAATGGTAAAAAGGTTCCCCGCCTCTGGGATATGCTCTCCCCTTACTGCAATGGTTACTTCGCACCGTCTCCTCATACTCAGCACAAGATTGTCCAGCACAAGAGTGCCCATTCCTCAATCAGCATCTGTTTCAGTTGCTGCATGTTCCCCGGGGGATGCAATCGTGCCTTAATGCGTCTTCTCAAAGCATCCCACACATGTTCTATGGGATTTAAATCAAGGGAGTACGCTGGCCAATCCATTTGTGTGATGTCTTCACTTTCCACTGATTGAGGAATGGGCACTCTTACCTTAAGATCTGCTGGACAATCTGGTGCTGAGTATGGGGAGACGGTGCGAAGCAACTACTGAAGTAAGGGGAGGGCATATCCCATACTAAGAAAAATCTGTTTGTTATTGTTCCTCTTGGACAGATGATCTTGTGCAGGGATACTGTGAGTTCAATAAAGTCTATTTTTGTTTGATTCCATACTGTATAACTTGTATTCATTTTTGTGCAACTATGCTTTCGTCATTCTTTAAGTACAAAATGATGTGTTTCATGCCTGAATTTCATGTCCCACAGATGATATCACACGGAGTTATGGCAGAAAAATCACCTTTTGCTTACGTTTTGCACACCAGTGTGTATTATTTAGCTACTAATTTAATAGCAACTAACAAAATGATTTGAACTCTGTTTTCAGTTATTAATTGGACAGTGATTTTAATTAATTGAGACAAAGTAAATTATTCTAAAATTAAATCAAATTATAAAATTTCATGCTACCGATTATATGTAAATGGACTTTTTATGAAACATTGTTTTCTAGATACAGAAAACGGAAAGTTTATTTTCTTGAGCGAATTATTAATTGAGATTTTCTTTAAATTGCATAATATATTGGGGTTATGCATGTTATAAATTACTCAATCTTTTTCAATAAATTTAAGTAACTTACAAATAAAAATTATTTTTACTATTTAGTTGCGAGTTGTGCCATAATAAATCAAATTACATTAAAATACAAAAGTAAAAGACGCTTCAGAATTTATGTAAAAAGAGCAAAGTTTACTGTTTTTCTTTATACAGAGAAAAAATTAATATAGTAAAAATAAGAGAAAAGCAAAGTAAATATTTACTCAACGGAAATAAATGTGAAGCACATTAATCCCTATTTTCACATGATAAAAGGTATTTTCCTTTATAGTGTTGATGCAGCTATATAATCTTAAAGAAGAATTTCTTAAATTTGTGCTCACACTAGTAAACAAGCAATAGATTGAAATTTTTTGGTCTAAAGATGCGTTCATTTTAACAAAGGCTTAACAAATTAAGTTTCTCCATTTTAGTATAGGAAAAACAAGATATTTGAACATGAGAAGTGTACACGGGAAAAAATATATGTTGAATATTTAAAAAAAAAAAAAAAAAAAAAAAAAAAAAAAAAAAAAAGGGGGGGGGGATGATTTTATAATTGAAATCAATTTATTTTATAGAACGTAGTATGGTAAGGATATGTTTTTACAGGTTATTTCAGTTTAATTGAAATCGCTATCTATTATTGCCTGTTGCTTCGTACATGTGAATCATGATGAAATCAAAAATTTGACATATTAGTTAGAACTTTATATTTGCAACATCTTTAAACTTTTACGCGTTTTTAAACTTTAGTTGATGAATTACCGTTAATTTATAGCATGAATAGGTCAATTAGTCACAACTTTAGTTTGGATAAGAGAAAGCTACTTTTTTTCACTATTTTCTGTATGCCATCATTACTCTTTTCTTCAACAAGCTACTGAATCCCAAATATTATAAGTTTGTATCAATTAATTTGCTTATATATGGAAACATTTAGCTTAATAATTATAAAAATAAAAAAAAAATTGCTTAAGCTTAGTATTGTTAACAAAATTGCTACTAGTTTTTAGCAAAATTTGCCAGGATTTCAATCACAAATATATAAATATATACTTTAATTTCCCTCTGATTTATTTAACAACAAATATATTTATTTGCAAAAGTTGAAGAATTCTGAGGTTATATACTAAAATATATTATCAGCGCTCTTCTGCTATAAAATATTTTGTCAGTAGGAAGAACATTGAGGAACAATAAAATTGATGGATCATGTAGAGAAAATTACAAAAATTACCAAATTTTCATTTATTAGACATGCATGCACTAAGTTAAAAGTCACTATTTATGCTTCGTTGCTCAACAGCGAAGAAATCAGATCTTTTCCTTAGCCACTAAATTACTGTAAGTGAAATAGTTACAAGACCATGAAATCCATTAAGTGAAGAATAGTAAAAACAATACACTTCTTTTCCGGGAAATTATATATGGATTTAAGTGAACGGTATTATTTTGCCTAACATTCCAAGCGTCTTAATAGACTTCAAGAATTTTATCAAAAACTAAAATATAACCTTAGGAGCAAGAGCATTGACATTGTGTATGTTGACAGTTTAGTTTTTACAAAGGTATTTTCTCTCTTTGTTTCCCTCCTAGGAAATTGGAAAGCAAATAGCTCTGCTATGCATAAGTCACTTTCGTTTGAATACAATCTATAAATGCGCTTTTTACCATGTTGAGAAATAATGATGAGGTTAAATTATTAATATTTATTTATACATCAATTCTCTTCACACCAAAAACAATTATTAAGAGCATATAACACTTTAACAAACGATCATCTTAAAAGCTGCGTTTTCTTTAGGACAGTAATGTTATGGTACTAAATCGATCTAGTTTTAAAAAAAATTTTATCCTGAAAAAATATGTTATTTCTAATTCACATAACTTTAATAATATTTAATATACACTAATAGACATTATACATTTAATTCAGTGAGAAAAAGAAATCATTGTAACTCAAATACAGTGTTAGAAAGTACAAGTTAAAATTAGTATATATATATATATATATATATATATATATATATATATATATATATATATATATAATTTAGTAAACAAGCTAATCAAATTGAGCTGTTTAAATATAAATTTTTTAAGAGATGATTAGCGGTATTTTAAAATGATGACCTTGATCAAAGTACAGATTAGAATTAGCTATTTAGAAAAATATAGTTTATAATTATATAACACTTTCAGATATAAATTTTTCATTCAATGAATTGAATTATATAGTCAAAACATTAAAACAATAATAAAGCAACAGGGATTGACTGAATTAATAATAACATTATTAAATTAATATGTTTAAGACATATCCATACAAATATGCTAGTGAACGCTTTTAATAGATATTTAGACATTAAATACTTACCAAAACCTTTAAAAGTATGGAAAAAAAGGAACCACATGTTACAACATTTTATAATCCGATATATTTGCTACCATCAATAAATAAAATTCTGAACAAATTAATTTTTAGTAAAATATCCATGCAGATTAACATGAGCTTACAATAGAAAAGTCCACTGAATATGAAATTTATCAAGTATTAAATCCTACAACGGAAGATAAAATCAGTGGTGAATGCACAACACTTACCATTCTGGATTTTAAGCGATTTTTTTTATTCAGTTTGATGGCCAGTATTAAAACTATTTCAATAGAATACTCACAGTCCTTCAAATTTGTTAAATCTAATAGGAAAGCTTCTGAAATATTTTCAATTTATTACCATGTATGATAATGATAATATAAAGAGAAAACAAAGCAAAAGATGCCGGAAGGTCCCATAGGTGGACATAGCCTATGGAATATTTACCATTACTCTATTCTTCAATACCCATGAGAATCACATACAAAAGTAATAACTCTTGTTGACAATATCAACTCATTTTATATAATAGATTAAAAATAAATTAAAAATCAACTACAACTATTCTCCACAAACCTATTGACAATACTATAACACATTGAAACTGGCTATCTCTCTTCCTTGATGATTCCTGTCCAGAAGAACAATATTCTAAAATCTACTTGAAGTATCCATATAAATGATGCCAGCCTCAGAGACAGAAAATTTATCTTATATCTAGAATTACATATTGATTAAAAACTGACATTCTTGCCACATCTGTGATATCTAAAAAGAAAATTTTATTTATAGCACAAAATCTTAGAAAAATGATTGGACAGAATTGGAGAGAACAATATTTTTAAAAATACACATAACAATAGTAAAAAAATTGATATCTATCCATCCTGAATTGGGATATTTCTACTTACTAAAGGTAAAATAAAACATTAAATTGGAATTCAAAGATCCTGGTTACTACTAATAACTAGAACATATTGAACAACATCAACAAGAGCCTAATCTAGAATTTCACCTTTTCTTTTAATAATGAAAACTACAACTCAAAAATCAAGATTATTCCAGCTAAATTTAAATGTAATATCAAATAGAGAGTTAAACGCTTTGAGCATGAAATAGAATGTCTTTAAATGACTAAAACCAACCCTATATTAAAAGTCAGGACATTGGAGATAACAATATACAGAAACCAGTTGAAGTAAGTATGATATTACATATTCAAAGTACCCAGTTTAATTTCCTGAAATATGGTTCAAATTTAGAATAACGAACAGGCATTTTTGCTTTTGAATAAAGATGTAGTACTATATTCCCAACAAATAAAAAACCACGATTTCATTTCTGTTTTTCAAGCAGAAACTACATCGATTTTAGAATAATTTAAATATTACAAATGCCATCTCTTACAACTCAGCTGATATTACTCTAGTTCTCAAATAGTGTTAAAATCCATTAAAAATCGAAACCACGCTATCTCAAAAATTAACGATATGCCACAACTGATTATCTTACTAAAATTATCAAGCATTCAATTTACATGTATAAAAGGTCAGGTAGAATTAGTTGGAAAAAAATTCAACGAATCAAAGAAGGCAGCCAAACTATCTTTAGAATATACAATCATAATCATCATTAATGAAAGTATTAATAGCGATCAAAATTAGCGGTACACAAAAATGTTCTTAAAATGATAAAGCTCCTTAGTACCTACGATATTTTCATGTTTATTTATCAGTTTTTCATCCTCAGATCACATTTTCTTACTTTCTTTTCGACCTGAAAATTCCAGTAGGGTATCCTTCTTGAATAACATGCGCTAACTATCAATCGCTACTTGTTGACTGACTGTAATCTTGAGTAAAATTCCAGAGTCTGTAGACTCCCTTGAACTATTCCATTCGGTCATCAGTCTTGAAGGCTCAAAGATATGACAATTACCTTTATTTTGAAGAGTTATTTCTTGCTTGTTATCATCTTCAGTTTATGATTCTCTTCTTCTCAGACATTGCCAATCTAGTACAGCAGCAAATTCTGATCTTGATTCTCATCTATTCAGCAAATTGAAATGAACTCTGATACTACACATGAACCTTAAAACTAGTGATATTTTGATTTATTGTCATCGAAATTAAATTATTTCGATAACAGATATTGTCTTAATAAATTGCACAAAATTATATACTAAACCTTTTAAGAATAATAAATATCAAATGATATTGTTTTCTATCTTATTATACAAATGTATTTAAATATTTTTGTTCTTGGGATTATTATATTGTTATATTATACCCTATGTTAATTCTCTGAACTATGTTGTAGTGACTTACTTAGATTAGTTACTAAGGGTGTCCTCTCATAGCCCCAACCTTGTAACAAAATTCATTTTTCCATAAAAATGAATGATGAGAGTACATATCTTGTTAATCAAATGGTGTATTTCAGGATTCCCCTACAGCAATTTGGAACTAGTTAAATGGATCTTGTATAATAGATGTAAGTACTTGATTTTAAAGCAGTCTCAAATTCTAAATTATTCGCGATAGTTCTTAATTTATTTGTTAATCTATGATTAGATATTCTCAGTGAATTATAGACTTAAGAAAAATGGCAACATTGTCCTTTTTTTTCAAATAGTAACCCAACTGAGATATACTTCATAAATTCACACAACATTAAAGAAATGATTTAAATTTTTTAAAGCATCACAAAACAAAGAATCGAGTTTAGTTTGAGAAGTTAAGAGATGCTTCTGGACACAAAAGTTTCTAACAGGTATGATTATTTTAATTAAATTTGGCTGAGAAGCTCATATACTCAATTAATTATATTTTATTATATTAGGATTTTTAATTATGATATTTATTAAATTTATTACTTATTTTTAAAATAAAATAGCTTGATTATTTAAAAATATTATCAATTAAGTTAACAGTTACATTAAAGTAATTAACAGTTAATTTAGTAGCAGAGAGGTTCATTGATGACTAGCTTTCTCTCATGGAACCCAGAATTAAATTGACTAATAAATGACGATTTGTTTACAGACGAGTTCATTAAAACCTCTATTCTATGTGAAATTAAAGTTAATCAAATATTGAATAACTTGAGTAATTTAATAAAATTAATTGCACGTCAAAAGCTAGAATTGATATGTAGAATCATGACTAGTATTGACTTCCTATGTAACGTGAACTTTAAATGTATTAGATAGAAAGAAGCTTTGTTAAATTGATTATTTAAAATGATAAATTATGTAAGATTTTTCATTTATCTGTGTAATAAATATGTAAATAAATATGCAAATCAATTCAAAATCATATTTGTAAAAGAATGAATTAAAGGCACTATTGAATAAGATTTTCTTCTTTTCGACTAAAAGCAAACACTCAGTTCATAATTTAGATGGTATTATAGTTGATATAATTTTAGTTAACAGAAAAAGGAAAATATCATTTATTGAAGATTGAGAGAATTAACTCAAAAATAATGACCCTTTTATTCCATGCAACAATTAATATGATATTTAACATCATATAATCAGTTTTCACTGATTTTAAATCTTAAATTACCACAACATTTTCTGAATTTCCCATTACAGATTATTTGATAATATAAAGTTAATTGTTAAAAAATATCTATGAACATAGGTATGTTACACATGCCTTATTTGACGAATATAAATTTATTAAAAATTGTTAAGAATTATTACATAAAATGCGAAATTTTAATAATCTGGTTTTATAAAAATAATGTAACAAAATGAAATCAAATATGCATAATTGGTTATTTTTATCTTTAGCACCAACTTTTAAATTTCAAAATATATTTTCTCTAACAACAAATTTTTCTTTATCACAATTTTAATTTACTAGAAAAATCTTGTTCCTTAAGCGATGTACATTTGAATATTTGTCATTTAGGTTCTAACATGACAACTAACAATATTACATATTAAAGTATTTTGGAAATCTTCTTTTCTGAAAAAAAGCATAGTTTCATACAATTTGTTATATATTGCTGAAACGAAAGCAATCTTTTAAATTAATAGCACTCAACCATCATAATTATTTGGCTAAAAAATTTTTCAGAATTAAATTTCGAAAATAAAAAACGAGAATATTTTATTTTCAATTCGTCCTGCTACTATCGCAAAATAATTTGGATTTCACATGAATGTCTTAAGGAATTGTTTTTTGAATTATTTTTTATACATGTAATGTTATTAAAATTCATTTGCTACACACAATAGTTGCTTATTCAAACATCATAAATTGCTCCGCGTTTTTATATATGGATTAAAAGTGTCTCTGATCTTTTAATCCCTTTGATCTATTATCAAATCTAGTTTATGATACATTTAAAGTACATAGACACCTTAAAACACATTTCTAATGTAGGAGCTATGGGTACTATATTAAATTTTTACATTTATTTTATTTATGATTATATACCATACATTAGTAATCTGGTTTAATAATGTGACATATTTTTTAAAATAATTTGAACAATCAATGAGAATGGAACAGTTAGTATGCTCATTGTGTGCTCATAGTGCTTATTCATTAATCAGGTTATCCAATATGAAAGAATGTTGCGTATCTGACTTGGAAAAACATGCTATAAATTTTTAGTCAATACTTTAGCTACTAATTTCATAGTCAATTTTAGTTTTTGTGAACGTAAGACTTATATTTTTATGGTCTTATGTTTATACATTTAACTAAATATTTGATGATTTAATTTTTGTAAGCAGCATACCTTCTTTCTTTAATGTATATATTTTATTTAAAAAAAAGTCAGATGAAAACACTATAATAAATCATTAATACAGGGAATTTAAATAGAAGATGTTAATGGAAATGTATATTAAAATTATAAGCTTTTCATAGAAATTATATATTCATAAAATTTATTGTAAAATTTGCAGCGATGTCTTTTAACGAATTTAATTTGCAACGATGTCTTTTCTAAAACGTATCATTTAAATTTTGTATTCATAAAAAAAAAAAAAAAAAAAAAAAAAAAAAAAAAAAAAAAAAACATTAATATATTTTAAAAAAACTCATTTTTCTCAACAAACACTTTTCTCAATCTGTTTTAATCAAATAACAAATATCATTCCTTTATTTTATTGCTGAATGGCACTTTTTAAAAGCTTAAGTTTTTGGAAAAATATATTTTTGCCGATATATATAAAATTTATAGATATTACAGAATTTATAGAAAATTAGCTTATAATTATTACACATTTTAATAATAAGGAATATAAATTTTAATTTCGTGAGCGTTCATAAATATTTTAATTTGATCTAATTAATACAAATATCATCTTTCAAGTAAATTCAAGGTTTAATTAACTTATTCATATAAAAAAAATTGAGTATTGCTTTAACATCTATTTAATTAACTCTATTTTCCATCTATTCTATTAGTATAATCCAAATCCTCACATTATTCCACTAAATAATAAAAACAAGTAAGATAAATATCTACAAATATCATTAATTATGCCTCCAAGTTAAGCGACATATTTTTTGCAATCTAAATTAAATAATTATATGAGGGAAATTCTCCAGGTATTACAAACATACAAGCAACACAAAATAAATAAGTAAACAAATACTAAAAATAGTATTATTCTCCTTCTATTGAGACATGAAATGTTTGATTAAGTAATTAAAGTTATTTTAAATGTGCATCTGGAATTAATTTTTTATAATATCCTTTTAAATGTATCACATATTTCTCAGATAATTATTTATTTTAAAAAGAAAATAAATTAGCTAAACATTAAAATGTAAATTATATTCTGTATTTTAATATTTTTTAAAAATTAAACTACCCACACATTTTATTCTTTTAATCAGTAGAAAATTTACGAATACTTTGCTTTTAATAATTTTAAAAGATATAATTTGACTTTGCTCCAACTAATAAAGATTGAAAACTATTCACACTAGAAAATATAAGAAGTCAGACGTAATTTCATGACTCTTATTTTGTCGTAATGTAACGTAAGAAGGCATTCTTTTAAAACAGAATTAACTAGTGTTTGCAAGAAAGAGTGGAAATATTTTTCGAATTCAAGAATATGAAAAACATGCTTAATTTTGTAAATAATTTTATTTCCTATAGTAAATGCAAATTTTTGGAAAAAATTTGAAAGTTTATAGAAACTTTGCAGTTTAATTTAAGTAAATTCAATAAAATATATATTTTTTCAAATAAAATACTATTTATTTCTAAATACTGAAGTATTGTTTGAGAATATAAATAGTAAGAAAATAGGAATGGCAATAATCATGTGTTTTTGTATTGGAATTTATTGTTTCATTGTATTCATGTGGTATTCTTCAAAATATAACAAACAGGAGAAATAATTTTCATTTTTAGCACCTAATTTTGTAACACCTCAGGTGGAGACAATAAAAGAAGTATTTTATTTCAAAATTTGCAAGCATTTTCATAGTTTTTTCATATGAAAATTCCCATAAAGGGCATATATTTATCAATAAAAAGTTTCTGTCTTTCGACTTTAATTTATGATAGGAAAATTAATTTTATTTATGCAAAAAATTTTCATGGGCGCAAGAATATATTAAAAATATACTAATTTTCTTTCTGTTTTATGTAGAGATTTATATGCATATAAATACTGCATACAAAAACATCTGAAATTTCATGAAATATTTAAAAAGTATTGTCTTTTTGTTTAAAAATTTAATGGCAAACAAACAATTTATCTAATGCAGTTCGTAATAGATATTTCTTTATCCAATAATGTATATTTCTAATCAAACTTTAAATATTTAATAATAATATACCATAGATAATAAAAGTAAAAATATATAATTCGAAATGAATATACCCATCTTAAATTCATGTATAAAATATAAAACTTATTATTTAAAGAAAAAATATTTTTTCTTTTCCAACGATTTTATGAGCAACGATTAATACAAAATATTTTGTGAACTTTCTGCTATGCGTTGATAAAATTTAACATTAAAAAATTTATACTATATGAGAATATTTTACCGTAATAGTTTAAATCAACATTTAGAAAATCTTATATTTACAAATTTAGGTGAAAATAAAAAAAAATTATTAACAACTTGCTTAAATATTTTTCAATTTAATAGTTGCCTATTTTATATATTGTGATTGGGGAATCAGTCAATTTCATATATTAGCATTCGTAATATTTAGTACACTTCCAGAATCAGAAAAAGCAAATTTATTTAACTGATAATCAAATTGGTTTAAAATTCTGCTTTATAGTGGTGCATATTTCATCTTTCATTGACAAAATGTGTGTTTAAAATTTGTTTTGTTTTAAATGTATACTTAAACTTTTTAGAAATCTTAAGAAAGAAAGAAATGTTTTCATAATGGCAAATTTTAAATAAATTTTATTGAATTGATAAAATATTCTTTGAATTATTTCATTATTTGAACTAAGTTATTTATGTTTCTTCTAGAAAAACGAATTGTTGCATTTAATTATAGTAAATACATCATTTAATATACATATAATTAACCTAAGAATTGAAAATTTGATATCAAAATAATTACTTACCCCAATTTTTCTGTAATTTTCTGATTAGTACTGAACTAAAAATTGAATGCTGAACTAAATTTTGCTTAAAACAGACAATCAAATTTATTTATTTATAATTAAATTGTAATGATGTGACGATGAGCTACTTTTTATGTGTTTTTGCTAAGCAAATGCACAAGTGTAAGTAAATTCTACGGTTTCCTAGTAAAGTGTATTTGAAACAAAACGAGATACATGTATTTCAGTCAAAAATAAATAAGGTCCATATTTCAGTGAAATTTTTTAATGAAGATCAATTTTTATCGGGAATTAACTTTTACAAAATTTATGATAATGAATGGAATTTACTCTTAAAAGGGAGCGTAAAATTCAATACAAGATTATCCGCATACTCATTCTTGAGCTTTAAAACTGAACTGTTACAAACACATGAATATTAATTTAATATAAAGTTATGAAGATAAATCTCATTATGTAAGCAAACATCAGAAATTCAAATTCCAATACATTTTCTACATAAATAATACTTATTTAAATTTTGATTGAAAAATGATTAGTTAAATACGTAGAGTAGCTCTTGACATTTTACTTAAGAATAATTCTAAGGAATTAATGTTCTCAAATCAGGGTTTATTGGTGTGATTTATAAGTCAGTAGAAATTTTCTTAGATTCTAAATATTTAATAGTGTTGCACAAAGTAATCAAAATCTTCCTAATTCAGTAAAATTTTGATTGGAGTTTATATGAAATTATTATCAATATATTTGACTATTATGTATTTTTACTGTTAAAAGCTAATTCCTTAAATAATGAAATTGAGTTTTATATTACAAAAACAATCTCTAAAACACCAAATTAATAAATTAATACGTTTTAAAGGAATACATAAATTGTAAAATTCTTAGAAATTTAATTTGTCTTAATACTCTAATTTCAATTTGATTTAATTTATTGATTTTATATTAAACTATGTGTTCTGGAAAATGTTTACAATATAGTTGACATCAGGTTATCCTAAAAGAAGATATAAGCTCTACGTTTTAATAATCAGATTAAGTATTAATTGCAATAAAAAAAAATATTTTTCATTGGGAGTTCAAAGCTTGCACAGTGCTTCATAATACATGATAAATTATTTTCTATCAATAGATTTTATTTGTATATATATTCTATTATTTCTATAATTACGATAAATTTCTTTAAAGGTGAATCTTTATTTTGTATTTTTTTTGTAAGTTTATATTGCCTACACACAATCAAATAAACTTCATTTGATTTGTTAATTTATATTGAATACAAATGGTTTAAAAATATTATAAGAAGATGCCAAAAAATATTTTTAATACAATTATTAATCTAAGGAAACCTTATTCAAATTAAAAAAACTGAAAATTGTACATCGCGGTAAAAAATAATTAACTAAAAAATAAAATTCACGATAATAAGTGAAACAAAGTATTAATTTGTTTCGGAGACGTTTATATGTAATGCGAACATTTTCTGAAGAGAATTTTTAACATTTTTTATAAAATTAATAAAATTTTCTTTAAAATTAATAATGCCTATTAATTGTACTTATCAGAAGAAAACAAAATTAAGGCATTGTTTTTGCTTTATTTTAATAATTAAAGCACAAAATTAAAGTATGTTTCACTTAACTTTCAGAAAAGAAATTGGAAAATATTTAATGATTATTTCCCAATATTGACTTTTAAAGCATACAATATATATTATCTCATTTAAAATAAATTAAAGTAACTGAATTTTTTAATAGATAATTATGCTATTTTTAGAAAATATGCTCTTACAATGGCCTACTTTTTATTTAAAAGATTGTCACTTGCTAAGTAGTTTATACTTATAAACTATTACAAGAGCAACGCGAATGGAATAAGTGCATTACAAAATTTTATAAGCAAAATTTTGGTATTCTTTAAATGTCAGTTTGCAATTTATCATAATGATTAAATTAAACAATTGTTTCATTTTTTTTCTTACGGATATTTATTAAGCAACTTTTTGAAAAATTGCAATTTTTACTCTTACATCTTTGTTGTATTTCTTCAGTTTATTTCCTCACAAAATAATCTGCTAAAGGAATGATGGTCGATTGAGTTTGTTCTCCCAAAAACGTTTTTATTTCAATAAATCATAGATTTTTTTCTCAGATTGCTTAACAAGGCAGTAATATTCTCATGAAGTTTGCAGCTACTACTATAATATTATAACGTTATATTATTACGTATAATAAAGCAAAAGTTATAAAGATATTATTTAGTAGTTTCTAAAATTTCTGATTTAGAAAATATATGTAATAAATTTTATTTTAAACTGAAATGAAAACAATTCATTTAAAATATTTATCATTTTATGATTTAATTATCTTAATTTCTTTCTATTCCTTTTTGCTATTATGATTAGAAAAATTACAAAAACATAAAAATGAAACTTCAATGGAAAGATAATAAAGAAAATTCAGTTCCCTTAATTATTTTACTTAATATTAAAATATAATTATTTAAGATTATTATTTTAAAAGTAAAAATTATGAACTAAAATGAACTTAAATTATTCAATTTTATATGATGAACATTAACTCAGAAGACAAATTTTAATACTATAATTGCTTGCGAAATTTAATGTATTAATATGAATAGTGGAACAAATTGTTTGAGGCATTAACGGCTTGTATGTAAGTTAAGAAGTTTATATAAAAGCGGTCTTCCCCTTTAATTTCAATTTTAAGTAAAAACTCTTTGTCTGCTCTTTGTATAGAATAGACATGTTTTTTATGAGTGAATCTGACTCAATTAATTAATAAGACTTCTCAGTCAAAGTTTTATAAAGGATTTGATTTCTAAACATTTTCTTTTTAAAAGATAATAAAACATTCTACCTCATCTTAGAACAAATAATTGTTGCCTATCCAGTCCATCTTCTTTCAGAAGCTTGTATTAGTGATTGCCTGTCACCGAGGTATTATTGGAACATTCCTCTGATCACAGACAAAAGTAATTAAACTTTTTTTGGCGAAAATATTGCTATATTGTGAGAATTTTTTTTGATTGCATCATTCAATTATTTCAGTGTTATTATTTCCTTTTTATTCAAAAAGGGTTGATTAATGAAATTTTAAATTAAACATATAATTACCGAATATTTTAATCTTTTCTAAAGCTCTAGAATGAAAGTCTTAGAGGAAAATATTCCATACTCATTGAATTTATAACTCATTAAAAGGGTTCTCTTAATTTATCATGCATTTTTATATTTCACAGAATGAATGACTATTTTTATTAGTTCATATTGAATGTATGAGTATAAATTAATGAAAATGTTAAAGGAAGGTTTTTAATTAAAGCCATACTACTAGAATTATTAAATAGAGAATCAATTTTCTCCTGTTTATGTACTTCAAAATTAATAAAAAATAGTTTAATGCTTGAAGTATTTAGCCAAAAAAAAGGCCATTATGAAATTTTGAGAATCAATACGATTTTTGGATTCACTTTTAATTCTGAGGAGAAGAATTGTGCCAGTCTTAAAGTAAATAAAAATATGGAGGAATTTTGATAAATTTAACCATCTTCCTTTTATAGTTTATATATTAGTATAAAAAGAAAATTTCATTTAGTTCGTTAAATCAATTAAAACTAAAAATATTGGATCTAAATTATAAATGACTAGAAAATGTTCCTTTATTTAGTGATAGAAAATATGACCTTCAACATGTATATCTGGTAAGTTTTTAGAAAAGTAACATTCTGTTAAATTATATAGAAATAGATGTTAAAGTATGTGTTTACATCATATTATTACTTAATTTCAAATATTTTTAAGTAATTGGAACACAGGAATGCTCAAAACTTTAAATTTTTTCTATGAGAAGAATTAACCTATTTGTATGACTATAATTCAAAATTAAAAATAAACTGCAGAAATTTTTTAGCTGAAATTCATCAATCATTTATACTAATATAACATTAAAAATAATTTTAAAAATGTTGGAAACAATAAAAAACTTAGAGAAACATTTCTAAATGCAAAAACTGGATTAAATTATTTTATAACCTTTCCTATTTTAAGTAGTTCTAGTGAACAAGCTGTTTTATTGAATCTAAATGAATAAAAGTCTTTGTTTTCGCAATGTTTTTACCAGTGAATGTTTCCAAATTTGATGCCGAGCATGGAAGTTGTAGACATAGTATTAGCTTTCACTTTTGAATTTGTCCAGTCCTTACTTTTAAATTCTTTTTTATAATAGTTTGCAGTAATTATACAACTTAAAGTTTGCGTCAGAATTCTTATTGATATAAGCACATAACATCAAGACCTTATTTTATTTAAGCTTAAAGTGGTAACTGAACTTTCTTTTGTTTTGATTGTTAAAGTAAAACATGAACATGAATATATATGATATAACATACCATAATATATATGAACATGAATATGCCATTCAAAATAGGGGTTTAAATTAAATAAATATATTTTTATTTATATTTTTAAACAATTCAGTAAAACTGGTTGATCAAATTTCATTTCAACTTATTGAACAATTTGCTTTATTTTATCACTTTTAATTGGATTTATAATTTATTCCTAATTTTTTACTTATTGTTCTTTTCTGCGTATCATTTTAATACCACTGACGAAGACCCAAAATTTTTCATCAAAAATTTAGATTTTTTATTTTTGTTGTTATATGCCAAAAGTGTGTTAGTTTTTTCCTTAGAAAACTACTTGAAAACTTATGGTAAAAATCATATAGTTATAGTTAATCAGCTTGGTCCAGTTTATCCTCCTACTGTTAAATAATAATTTTTTAAAATTTAACAATATTCGTATAAAGTTCAGGGGTAGTAACTAATTTTTGTAAAGTTTTTTTCATTTTATCTAGTTTTCTTTTTCTTATTTAAATCTTTTTTTCATGTATTTAAAAAATAGATTAAGTTCAGGTCGACTCCCTAAAACCTTTTATCAAAAGGTTGAATAACAGAAGAAAGTGCATTAAAAAATCCTTCACTTTGTATCTATTTCATTGATAAACTAAGAATATAAAACAATGTAAACAGCACCGACTTCGTAAACATTGTCAGTCGACTTCTAATCTACATTCTTTAGCAACAAGATTAATTAATGGGACTTTCATTCCATTCACTTTCAGATCCAAGTAACCAATTGAATTGCTTTTCCTTTGCTCTTTTATTTCATTTCTTTTATTCAAAAGAACTTTTTTTTTATTCCTCTCTCTATTCCCGTACAGAAAAAAAGTCTGAAGTGGCTTTTGTCCGAAGCGTACGGTTTTTATTTCAAGTTTCGGTGGTCATAGCTTAGATAAACGCAATTAAATTGCCTTTTCTTATTTATTTACTCTGTGATGGGAATAGCATCCCTTTAATTGAATATTTTACAAGGAATTTTCGTTTCTAAGGTTTGCTTAAGGACTTCTCTCGAGTTTTTGGTGCCTTAAGGATGTTAATTATACATTCAGTGGCAAACAAAGGGCTCTTAAGCAGAATCCAGGGACAGTGTCGTGATAAAAGTGAATTGATGGTTTTATGGAAATTAACCGTGATAAGAATGGCGCTTGAAGGGAAAAGTTTTCTTGGAAAATAATTTTAAATTTAAAGTAGTTATAATTATTCCTTGACTTTGAAGCACATTTTCTCCAGATTTCATTATATAATTTTTAAACATAACTACATTTTATATAATTATGTTATGCGTTTTCTTCGAAACAATTTTGAACGTTTAAATAAATAGATAATTTTTTTAGTCCTTCTTGTATAGTTGTTCATATTTTTGCATACTTTTCAAAACATTTGAGTTTAATAATTAAATATAATTATACAATTAGTTGTATGTAAATCATAATAAATAAACTGAAATACATACACACACATATAATAATATATATTGCATACATAAATAAATTAATATCATTAAATATATAGAAATAAATAAAGAAATAAATAATTATTAAATATATATAGAAATAAATAAAAATTTTCAATTACAGAAATAAATAAAGCAACACTAAATCATAGATTTTTTTATAATAATATTTTTTAAAAAATTACTGGTATTATAAAAATGTTGTAATATTCAGTAACTAATAAGTGAATTATTGTGGAAAAATTTATTTTTTATAGTTTAACTTCCTAATAAAATAATGTACCTTTTGACTTCACAATAATATTTTGATCAAACTCAGTCTAGAAAACAATTACAGGCAGTTAAGAAAAAGAATTGGAAATTTAGAGAATAAATATCTCTTGGCTGTTACGTTTAATAATATAAATTTAATGAAAGCTTAAAACAGAAAATAAAGAAAAAGGAAATTATGGAACTTGCTTAAGTAATAATTTTAATGAGTATATTTTATTAGATTATGCTTTGAGAAATTTTAATTCTATACTTAAAATAGCTAATGAATAAGGGAATATTTTGATTAAATTTCTTTGGAAAAATTAAAAAGAAGTGGTTAACAGAAATATTTTGCTTCCTTGATTAATATTCTATTCATGCTTTTTATTTATAAAGCTTAAATTTTGAAAGTTCAGTAATATTGTGAAAGTTAAATTAATATAACGTTTTGTACTTCAAAAATATGTCTCTCTTAAAAGTATTAATAAACAATTAAGAGTTTTATTAAAGAAGTATAAGACACTTTTTAACATTTAAAATGTCTTAGATGCTTATAAAAATAAAGTTTACTGATTTTATATGGCCTTAATTTCGCTTTTTTTCTGAAGGAAATATAATTTGTATTATGAAATCACTTAATTCTAAATATTAAACCACAATCATCAGTTGGAAGGTATTATAATATTTATTGGTAAGTTATTGCTTTTGGAAATATAATCATTTTCAAGAAAAGCTATATTTTTGTACTCTGACCTGCAAACAGTTGACGAGAATAACTTACGGATAATTTCACTTTTTTCGTTCCTATATTGAGTGCAAACATTTTAAGAAAACCCACTTTTGCCAGTTAAAATCACCTTATTGCTATGTTGTTTCGCAGAAATTCTTTGGATAACACGGAAATGATTCAAAGAGAAACAGTTTTTTTATTATAAAAAATGAAATCTACAACAATCCATTCCATCTTCTGTGCATTATTCTCTTATAAAAGTCTGTGATATTGTCATTTTATATTTACACAAACTAAAATAAAGTTTCTAATAAGTATCTAAGTCATAATTATTCATTTTACAGGAAATTTGTACTTGTTTTAATAGATATAGGAACCCAGATATGTTAACTGAAACTCACAACATATTGACTATAGCTGTGTCTTTTTTATTAATTATTTATCTAGTTTTGAAATAAGTAAAGGAAATTCTAAAATAAGAAAACTAAATATATTGTGGTTATATAGATATTAATTTTGATATTTGATTATATATTTTTTCCTAGAAACATGTACAAAATAAAACTTTCGCAAACAAAAGAAATTTTTGTTATTTTAGTATTTATTAAACATGTATTTTAGTTAATTCATATCATACAAGAAAATATTTAAATTTCAATATGAAGAGATAAGACAAGAATAATTTGCAAATAAATTTTATTTTTTTGATTTATAGTAAAATATGCAACTTGGGAACGCAAAAATAATTTTGAAAAATCAAATAAAAAAACTTCTTTTAGATTTATAAGCAAAAAATGTATGATATCAAAAATAAGTAGGCAATGAAACAGGAAATTCATAAAAATAAGAAATGTATAAAACAGTGTCATTAATAAATTCTTTTCGGAGGTATATAAATAAAATTATATGAAGTTTATCTGCGTGATATATGTCGCTATAAATATAATATAAAACAGAACATAGCTATATTAATAATTTCTGCAAGCGTACAAATTCTATATTAAAGTTATTATGCGTATCTAGATTTTGAAAATTCTTGAAATTTATGATTTATTGAGGCTTTGACAAGAATGCCTAATTTGCCTCTAGAGAATTTAAATTAATTTCCTCGCTTTTCTTTTCATACAAATGAATTCCAGTTTCTGAGGTCTTTCGTGAGCGATTATTTGAAATTAAAAATAAACTATATTATTCTCAGTCATCATGCTAAAAAAAAATTTCAACTAATAAAATTTTCTGAAATTATCAGTTCCAGGAATTTTGGAGTTATGTAATGTATGATCGCTTTATTTTTTTTTATTAATGGTTAAGACAAAATAAAACAATATTTGCGGTATTCCATCCATTTTTAAAACAATTGAATGAATGCCATACATTTTTGCAGATTAAGAATTTTATAATCTCATATTCAAAATGTCTGAGAATAACAAACATTTCCAACCTGCATTTGTGTAATATGTGCGTTAACGAAACTGCGCAGTTAAAATTGCATAAATTTATATAAAAAAATTGTAATATTTCAGCATTTTTTAATTTTCTTCCTGCATATTTTCTAAAAAAAAAATTTATTTTTTTATTAAAAGCAAATTTTTCTCAAAATTTCTTAATTTAATAATTAAAAGTTATGTATTTAAATAAAATAGCATAAATATATATAGGTCAAATTATTTTTCTACATATTTCTTTTTGTGTTTATGAATTAAATTTACTCTCCATTCCAAATTCTGACAAATCACTTAAATTATTTATAAATTGCCTTATATTATTATATAGTTTA
>JAPDSC010001727.1:138253-153216 GCA_026290005.1 Latrodectus geometricus
TATATATATGTGTGTGTGTGTGTGTGTGTATTTGTAATATCTTATAGATATATATAATATTATGAAATTACATTACTATTTTTAAACACTAATTTTCCCAAAGAATAAATATTGAAAAATATCAAGTAATATTGAAAAATATCAAGTAATATTGTAACACTTAGTATAAAATTTTCACATTTATAAGGAAACAAAACAATTATAGATTGTAAATGGAAGTTAGCGTTCCTATAACACAATGTATAATAGTTTCCACATTCATGCGAAAAATGAGCTGATTTCAATTAATTCATTATATAAATAATGTTAATCTAATTAATGTAAAGCTTTAGAATATCACAGTTTTATTTGAAGTCATTTGGAATTTACAAAAATTTTTATTTTTATTTTAGGACATTTTAAATATTTTTTGATCAATTATCTACATAAATGTACTATTATTATCCATTTAATTCTAAAAATAATTTGTGTTATCATGAAAAATTGGACTTAGAAAGTATCGATAAATATGAAAACTCTTAAAGGAGAAATATTTATTATATATTCTCAATTATTAAGTAGACACGAACTTTTGTCATTATATTTTAGGTAATATTTTATAAGAACATGAATATAATTTCTTATAACACGATTTTAAAAAATTAATTTAAGTGTTTAATAAAAGTATATCATAAAATAGTAACGTAGCAATAGGATTTACCTCAATAAAAGATTAAAAATGAAATACTAGATGAAATGTTTTAATATATTATGCTATTATATGAAATGTTCCATGCATAATCTATCATGAATGTGTCTATGTTTGGAGAAAATGTGGTAATATATGAATTTTCACCCTTATGAAAATTCTTCTGAAAACATATTTGAACAATGAATTCAGTGACATTTAGAAACAATGAATTATTAAAAAGAGAAATCAGGATCCCATTATAAAGTTAGACTAAATCCTTCATAAATCAATATACCATCAGCACAGAAAAAACATTTTTCTGGCATGTGAACTTTCCGTCTAACGAAACAGCGAAGGAGGCAAAAATACTTTCTCAAGTACCTTCAATTTGAAGTTTGTGCAAGATTACATTTGTAAAAAGTTTTTATGCGTTTAGTTTGCATATGCATCTGGCACAAACCAAATATATCTTGAAAAACTGAATTTAATGGGTTTTTGATTCTCACTAAATAGTAAATCTTTCTTTCCTGCTCATAATATACATGACATGCACAATGACATGACATACTCATAATATATACACAATATACATGCGTTTCTATAATATTTTGATAAGCAGTAATGTAAGAATTATTGACTTTTTATTTGTAAATTTATTTCCTTTATTCTTACAACATGATTTACAATACCATAAACATAAAAATAATCACTAAATGTAATGATAGTCATTGATGAAACCAAAATAGATTTTTTTGTGACGCAACTTATTTTAAATGTTAAAAAAATCTTATTGACTCATTTGAAATAAGTTCACTGAAATATTTTGATTCAATTGAACAAATAGTTCATTTAATAAATTCTATAAAATAATTTCTTGTAAGTTTATTTAACTTTAAATCAATACAGTGAAGCAAAAGAATGGCTTATAAATTTGTGAGCAGAAAAATACTTTTAACTTGAAGTACATTTAAAAGTAATTATTTTAATGAAAAATTTATAAGTCACAAACAAATAATTATGAAAAAAATATTTTTAAATTTACACAAAAAATGTTGCTTAAAAAATAAAACAAACATACATACCTTTTTCAATACATCTAAAGCAACGACTGGGAATTCATTTCTGCACTAATAGATGGCAGCATCATAGAATTTTTTTTATGATCTTCAGATTGCAATTATTTTTGAAGTTATAGAGATGCATTATCCCCCTAAATTTTTTAAAATCGTTAACTCTTAATATTATATTAAGAAAACAGTTTTAAGATAGGAAGCTAATTGCAACTGTTAATGAAGTTTCCTTCAACTTTAGTTAATGATCAAAAATTTACGATTGATATGCAAATATTGATAAATGATAATTACCGAAATTTATTGAAGTCATGCACTGTCAAGAAAGAGCACTATCCCTATGTCACATTTTAAAATCACAATACAACTTAAAAATAATAAAACTGCAGACGTTATTGTCAAAATTTTTGTACATGTTTTATAGGAATTTTAATTAAGGAAGAACTGAATTTAAATTTTTACTTTTGTACAAAATCGTAATTCGCAGTCAAAGACCATTAACACCACCACTTTTAGTTTTTTTCAACTAAACATTTGCCTACCTTAATGTAAATCAAAAGAATGAAAAAATATGTGTATAGAATTTTTTTTTATATAATTTTATATAACAGCCCTATGCAAATTAAATTGATAATTTTTTTTTAACTAAAAGAAGATTTTAGCTATTAATTTTTTTCTGTCTACTGGTTAGCGTACCTGACTACAGATGGGTGGGACCTGGGTTCGAATCCTGGCTCGGGGATGGATGTACTTTCTCTCTCTCTCTTTCTTGTCTTTGTCCTTTCTTTGTGTGTGTGTGAATGGTTGCCTACCCTATAAACGGGTACCTATGGCATGTGTGTACTGAGGAAGTCGGACTCCACACCAAATATGGTTCAGTTGGAAAGTGGAGCAGCGCACCCCATATTGCCAGCCTGGCACACGACAACAACAACAACAACAACAAAAGCTATTACTTTTAAGCAGCAAATATCATTTATTTGAATTTGAATTGAAATTAACTGTTTTTAGCTTTTTAGGATTCGAATAAATAAGATATTTTTTATAAGTAAAATCATGGTTGTTAGAAGATAAATATGATTTATTTATATGCTATAAAACATATCCTTAAAAATTATAGGCAAGTGAATACAGCAAAAAGAAAATAAATTAAAAAAAGCATATTTCCGAAATTAAAATCCATATGATACCTCTGGAAAAAAGGCAAAAAACCTGAATTTTCCCTATCTCATCTTGAGTGAGGTAGACCGACTCATGTCTGTTCCGACTTGCCAGTGGACACTTGAAACGTCTCAAATATTCTGGGGGTTGCAAAAGATTGCCACTCTGCCCTAAATGCCAGCGAGAAAAGGCATCACCTCATCACATCCTGAACTGCCTTGAGTTGGACTTAGAGGATCTATGTATCTTTATATATATATATATATATATATATATATATATATATATATATATATATATATATATATATATATATATATATATATATAATTGTCCTCTCGTATCGGACTTCCTTAATGTCAGAGGTTTTATGAATCTGATGGGAGATAAGAAAAATCAACAAGATCATATAAATTTCAAAGTCATGTTGAGAAATATAAAGAAAGCGAAAGCTTTCTATGATTCGAATATCTCTGCTTCATTAAATAATGATAATAATTCCAAAAATCATTCATAAAATCACAATAAAAATGAATTCAAGGATTTATTTTGAAGTCATAAAATTTATAGTATACTATAAATTCAGTTTATAGATTATATTTAATTTAATAAATCTATAAACTGAATTTATAGATTTATTTCAAAATAATAATAGATTTTATAAAATGAAAAATAAGTGTAATAAGATTATGTATAAAGTTTGATTAATGACTGATATAAAATTAAAAATTTAAATTCCGGACATAAAAGTATATTAACTAGCATATATTTTTGATCATTTTAAAGAAAATTACTTTATATGCTACTTTGAATGTGTTGAAGTAAACATGTTTCTTTTAAGCAAAGTTTAATTATATTCTGAATGAGCAAAATTATATTTTAGAAATTCATAAGTTCATCAAAACGCAATAGATATTCAATTTATTATTTTTAATGGAAGAAGTACAAAAACATTTTTATCATTTTGCATACATATACGAAAAAAGCTCATGCAACTATTCTTCATTACTTAAGCAATAATCTAATATTTTTTTCTCGCTAAGATATCTCCATGATTAATATATTATTAATATAAGATAAACTATTTACCACCACCTTAATATAAGTAAGCTAGTTTTTATCTTGAATGTGTTATTAATAGTTAGTAGTCTAATAATAAAAATACCATTACTAAATATTTTTCGGTAATATGAGATAAATTTAAAAAATAACCAGTTTTATTCAGAATATATAGAAGAAAAAAATTAAATATACTTTCACTAAATATATTAAATATTCAGTAGTTGAACATGTCTTTCTAAAATGTATATATATGTATCGCCCACACACTCTTTATATATATATATATATATATATATATATATTAATGTACCCAGAACTATATAATTTGTATGATCTATTAATCATTAAACTAAACGAGATAATAAAGTGCCAGTCACTCTTTTAAGTTGTAAAAAAGAGTTATATAACATATTTTTTATTTGTCAACTATTAAGAGAGAGGAAAGTTTAATTATTTTGAAAAAAAATGAATAAAATGATTGCATTATGTATTTGAAAGATGTTTTTAATGTTTCAATTATAATGTAATAAAATTATTTGACATGAAATATTGTAAGTACAATTCTTTTTTATTGTAGAACTAAAGTATATGCTCTTAAATATGATATGAATTTTGTTTGAAGCTGAATGTTAATGCACAAGCCTGCAGTTCACGGATCAACAGTTCGCTGGTTCCATTTCAATTTTCGGTGAAGATGCTTATAGCTTTTCAAAATTTCTTTTGAGCTATAAATCCTAATTATTCACGTGCTGACCCTCATTGATTTCACTGATTTTTAAATAAATATGTGCAAGATATTTTAAAATTTTGTAACTCTAAACAAAATTTATTTTAATAATTTTTATTTTAGCAATGGTGTTGCGATTTACTATAGAAAGTTATGTGCTAAAATTTAAATTCCTTCAAAATTGAAATAGTTCAAAATTGAATTAAACAAGTCTATTTTATTGGTATTCTAAACAACTGTACAAATGTTGTTCTCTTATAAAAACAATATTTAATAAGTTTAATTTCACTACAGTTATTAATGAAAAAGGAAAACATCAAAATTGAAAGAAAATAGCAAATGATGCACTGTAAACAGAAAAATTCAAAAATAATTTAAAATTTGTTAAGGAATGTTGTCCTTTCATAATACAATGTAATTTCTAATATAATTTTGATCACTAATTGTATTATCAAGTAATTACAAAAATACTAAACTCATAGCAGAAACACTAGTAATTCATAATACAATGTAAACGCATTTGAATAATAGAAGTAATTCATAAGAATGGGATCTTCAAAAATTAGTGAATGCTTCTCTATTCTCAAGATGCCAGCGAAATAAATTGAGTTGCCTTTGTTAGAAAAGTTTCCAATCCATGCAATTTATTCAATTATTTTGTGAATAACTAACAATATTATTTGTCTGCAAATCCCACTTGCTTGAATTATGACAAAGAGTTATCTCTAATTACAATGATCAATTTTCTAATATTTTTTTTAATTTATTAAATATTTGGCATTCTATTTATAATTGATTCTGAATATTAAAAACAATCAACTGACAGGTATCAGAATTTCGTAATTTCAAAAAGAACTGTATTCACAGGCTTACTGTGAAATATCTGCCGAAAAGAGAATATTCATTAAACTTCTGTTTTCTAGCAAGTAGGACAAAATAACCGTCTTTCAGTGATATTCTTAGAAACAAACAAGAACTTTTCTTTCTTAGCTCACAAATTCCCAGAAAAATTCCCAAGAAATATTCTGTGAACAACTTTAATATGATAATTTATAATTGTAAGATATTTCATTTTAGACTTTTAATTGAATCGCCATTAGGAAAAATATTGAGTGAATTAATCAAGTTATTATTGCTCATTTTAATCCAAAATTTATTCTCTGGCATAAAATTAGATTTTCTTATGAAGTTTAAAAGGAATTATTTACACTGGTGAAATTTATGGTATTTAATTTTAAAACTAAATTAAATATGAGATTTTGAATTATTGTATAACTATTCTTGATAACATTCGAGTTTCTTAATTTTTGTTTTCTGTGACATCTGAATTTTAGAAACTGAACAAATATGCTTCGCAATAAAGTATGCATGATCCGTTAAATTTTTATGCCTATTATGTTATGCATTTTTTACAGAATGATGTTTGAATAATCATTCAAGTACTGTTTATAATCATTGATGTTTCTTTTATACTGAGTTACATATTACAGTTACTTAAATTTTATAAAGTTAAACAATACTCAAAATTTAATAATAAATAATGCATAATAAATATTTTAAAACTAAATGTAAAAAATTAGAGTTAAGAACTTTAAGATATTACTTGATTTAAGTGCAATTGGCATAAATATCCTTAATTTGTTTAGTTTTAAAATGAAGCAAATTTATGGTATTTATTTCTTTTGCATCTTGACAGACAATACTTTTAAATACACATCCCTATATTCTACAAGTAACAGATAAAAAATAAACATTTTTTCCATATATTTAAGATAAATATTTTTCTGTTATTACACACCAGTGATACCTTAAAAATTGCTCTTGTTAATGAGCTTTGTTGTTTTCGCATAGCACTTAAAATGCAGCCATATAATTATGCTGAAGCTCAATTAACAACTCAATTTGCAAAAATTTCAGAAAAATCGCTCAAGTGTTTTCGTAACTTCTTGATCTCTACTGAATAACGAAAATAAGTATGTAAAAATTCACTTCTATACTTTATGAACCCTAATAATTGTTCGGTAAATATATTAGAAATCTCTTTGCACGTGGTAGTTTCTTTTTAACTTCTAAATGTATTAGATGGTCGTGCTGAAGTACTTAACTAAAATTTATTTACAGTACCGATTTTTATTTTAAAATTTTGGGAAAGAAAAGTGCGTTGCTTTAAGGCCACTTCACGTATTAAATCAGAATAACTTAATGAACAGAAATTTGTTTACGCTTTTGATCTTCGCGTCAGTATAATGTGTTTTAATTTAAAACTTCTTGAAGGGTTAATGAATAAGCTTGTGCTTCATTTTCCCTTTTATGAAATTAAGTGATTATATAATGAAAATTTCAATGAGTACATTAAGTGTGTCTTAAAATATTCAACAATGAAATTCTTATTCTGTTTTAAAAATTATTTTTATGAATAATTATCTTTATTTTTTATTAATAAGAATTTTTTTAAGTATTGCCATACTATATGAAATTTTTTTACGAATAAATATATTGCGGTGCATTGTGCTCATAATTATTTTTATTTCTGAATATTTAATAATGTGTAAAATGTTAACAAATAGTAATCACGTACATTAGACAAGTAAAATTGTTTTTGCTTAATTATTCTGAATTTTTAAATAATTTAATTTAAATTACATCATTGTGTAACATATATAATCTGATCAAATATACTTGGATGTTTTGGATTTTAGACTCTTTATTGAATATTTTGGTAAATACAAACGAGTTGTTTTCTTCTTTAATGAGAGGTGAATTTTTATTTTCTTGGTAAATTTTGACACAAATGCAATTAAAATTAAAAATCTATAAATGAAAGTGACAATATTTCATTCAACATGTACTAAGGAAGTCTCAAAATGCATTTCGACAGTGGTAAATTAATTACATGATCTAAGTACAATGTCTATTTGAATATGCATATGAATGATTCTTGATAAATTCCTAAAAACTACCTCAAACATTCACGTTTTCACATTTGTTTTGCTTATATCTCACACAGTTTAAAGATTAATAATATACCACTTTCCAAAGATCAATAAATAACGTAAAGATATTGTATTGCCTTTAAAATACATGTATAATTGATATTTAAAAAAAGGGCATTTGTGAGAAATATATTTTTACAGCGTTTGCATTAATGACAAAATATTTTTCCTATCAGGATTTAATAAGTCATACAAAGCTGCTTATATAAAAAGTAATACTCGAATGCTGAAATTTAAAAAAATGTTGATGATAATGTCATTTTAGTTTCTGATATATTCAGAAAAAAGCTGAAGTGTAGAAAAGTACTCCGAATTCTTCAGAAAATAATCCAAATCGTTAAAAAACTTGGTTATGAAACAAATAAAAAAGAAGCATTGGCAAATTATATTGGAAACCTTTTTAATTTATGATAGAAATGAAACTTTTCTATATCGTAATGATGAGAAAATTTAGAATGCTACTAAAACCCAACAAGGTTTGTCAATACTCAAGAGAATTGAAATACGAGTATACACACAGGAAACGGGATACTTGATTTTGATTGAGATTGATGTTTGTGTGCTTAACAGGGGGTGACTTTTTTTTAGTAACTATGTATTCATATGTTTTGTTTGGTTTAATTAAATTTCATTTTAGTTTTCCTTTCAGCATTATGTAATAATATAAATATGAGATAAAATATGTAGGATAATATTAATTTTGTGAATTAATTTCTATATCAATTTATCCACACATATTGGATTATCAATTTCAAAACTAAGTTTCTCATTTAGTTTTGATTAATAAGAAATTAGCTCATTTCAAAGTTTTCTTGATTTTACTATGGCCATGTGATTAGTTTAAAAAACAATATTGTTAAATATTTATTTTTATTTTAATTTTTTCATCATCTACAATATACATTTATAAGCGTTGTTTTAATTTAATCTTTTTGTTTGGTTAATTTATTCGAAAGACCAAAATAAAAAATCAACTGGAATTAAAAACATTTTTTATCCTTTTTTTTTTTTTAAAAAAAAATGTATATATATTTTAAAATAAAATCTTTATTTATTCAAAATTTCACTCCACCCCTTTTAAAAGATATTTTTCATTAATGATAAGATTTCATGATAAAGCTAGTGCCAATTAATTTTCCAATTCATAAACTTCGAAATAGAATTCAAATTTCAAGGTAAATGATAGTTTATACAGACATAGAATTTCAAGTTATTCATATATTTCTTAAAAATAACTCAGAAAATTACAGTATTTGAATCTAAGTAAATAGCATTTAAATAGTTAAAAATTAAATGTAGTTTGTAGGCATTCCTGATAAATTTGTGAATATTAAAATGCTACGTTTAATACTGATTTTATCTTATTCTAAAACATTGTTACATAATATTCAACAGCAAAAATAAAATATAATTTAAGGATACTAAACAAAATATAAATATATAGTTACACATAAAAAGGCAGTCGCTCCTGATAACACACAAACACCACTCTGATAAATATTCAAATGTCTGATAATAATTTTTTCTATTTGTGCATTAACTTTTAGAAAAAAAGTTTATAAATACTGAACACAATATTGTCAATATTTGTAGTATTGAATAAGATTGTTGCCAAAGTTGCTTATTATAATATCTACATTTATTTAAAAATAATAACTAAATTAGGAAAGAATTTACAATTTCCATCTTCACAATAAAATTAGTATTTCTTAGAAATGCTGATATTTTCTCAAATGTTTAATATATTCATGTTCTGGTTGTAATATTATCTTTCTACTTTATTTTTCAAATTTCGTAAAAAAAATAGCAAGTCTTCCTAAGACATCTATATGTTGTAAACATAAAACGAGAATCAATGCTAAATTTTTAAAATATGAATACATAAACAAATTAAGCTAATTCACAGAGAAATATTGTATTATGCTTGGTTATTTAATATGAATATAAATTTGATTTTGAAATTTCCACAATACTAAAGGGAAAAAAATATTTTTAAATTTGTGTATGATTTTGGGATTAAGTTTGTGTATAATCAAGTATGTTAAAATATTTAAATAAAGAAACTAAAATCTTTTTTACTTCCTTGAAGTTGAAAATGTATTTGATGAGATAATGCAAATATCTTTATAACTTTTCTTACTTATCAAATTTTACTTTTGTGACCATTTACATTCTTTTTAAATTCTCGTTATTATTTTAATAGAAAAGAATGATAAAATATTCAAATATATTTTGCCGTGGAATAGGCAAGAGTAACTAAATTTACCATAAATTATTCAAAGATTATAAATATCATAATATTTAATATTATATCATATATTATAATATAATATATCAAAATAAAATATACATTATAACATTTGGGTAGAAGATAAAAATTTCAAATTTTACATTATTTGTTAAAAAATTTCTAAATTCGATTTATTTGTTTCAGTTACATTTTAAAATATTTTGCTGATTTCAATGAAAAATATCTTATTTAGAAAATATTATTTAAACTTTCAAAATATTACATGTAGCCTTAGTTACACTTTCTTTTGAAATTAAATGTTCTGTAAATAATGTTAGATCACAAAAAGTTACTAAACAAATTGTTTCGTTAAGAAAATGAAGTACAATAAGTATTTGAATATTTTTTTTATTCTTCATTTTTATGTATGATTTTTGAATTTATTATCGGAAATAAAACATAATTAAGATGTAAATATTACAAAATTTAAATTTATATATTATATATTTGATAAAAAAAATTATGCAAAAGCTGACACTTCAAATTGAGATGTGTCATATAAATTAAGCTAACGGAAATGGATAATGAAGCAGAGCACATTAGCATAACATGTCTTACTTCAATCAGAAATATTCCGTGTACATCCTTCCATCATATTTGGGTAAATTTAATGCAAAAATATAGTTTTAAAATATTTAATTTCTAAATTTTTATGTTCAATAGAAGTTTTAGACACAATGGTTTATAGTTTAAAATTGGTAAATAATTTTTATATTCATAGGCTAAATCTTCCTTAAAGTAAACACTTTATATTAATTTCCAACTATATATAGATTAAATTATAAGGAATCTACTATATGAATATTTGTATAAAATTCATATACATTTTTTAAGTAAAAAAAATTGAAAAATAATTAAAATAAAAATTAAAAATATTTTAAGTGGCCTAATTTTAGTTTATATTTACATTCATTACTTTACAGAAAATTATCACTTTTATAAGAAAACATCTTGATAATTACAAATACAAAATAATTAATTATGACCGACAAAATGTCCAAAAATGCGCATATATTATGAATGAAAAAAATAGTCACATGAATTAATTAAATAAATAAATAACATACAAGTAAATTTTTTTTAAGTTTTAAGATATAATTTTAGTTAAATCTAATATTTAATTATATTTTGAATTAAATTAGTGACTGTATTCTGTTTCCTACACTTTAAAAAACATTTTAAATGTAAGAGGCAATAATACTGAGAGCTTTAAGTTGATAATTGAATTTGCTTAAAAGTATCCAAATTTCAACGTTATCTTAATTTCATTAGTCAAATTTGTCAGGCTAATAGAACAATGACATCCAGATACAAAAGATTTAGATTTACGAACGCAAATGGATTTTGTAGAAATATATTTTTAAATAGAAGCAACTTGTCTTGTATTGTAATCAACTAATGTTTGATTAAAACAACATTCATTTAAAAGACAAAACAGTTTGCTTACAAGATAATGTTGATATTTTGAAAAAGTAATTAGACAAAAATAATTTGCACTCATATAAGGAATTTTTAAATAAGTTTGAGGCATTTTTAATTAAGTTTAATACTTTTTTATTCAGTTATAAAATTGTGAATTTTTAAATTTTAATATTATATACAATATAATTCAAATAGTCCTTATTACAGATCACATAATAGTATAATTTTGATAGCATCATATAATAGTAAAATAATTTTACTATTATATATTAATACACGATTAGGAAAAAATAAATTTATCTCATTATTATGAATTGCACATTAGGATAATGTATAAAATGAATCTCATATTGAGAGAGAGAGAGAGATAATAAATGCAAAAATTTAAGAAATTGAAATTGTTGGTATGCCTTTACCAAATAATATCTTGACATATGATGTTAATGTTTTTTCATGTATTACAAAAAAAAATGAAGCACTGAGTTAAAATATTGCGAAAATCTATAAAAGTAGGTAGTTATTTTCTTTCATAATTTAATGCGACACTTTTTTCTTTTATTTTTATACTTCTCATCAAAGCAATACAAAAATAATGCAGAAAGGAATTCTGACTTAAAAAAATTATGTATCTTATTCTGATCTTATCTAGTATGACTTTAATGTTGATCCTTTTTTATTTAGTTTACTGCAATTTTTATCAGCCTTTATTCAAAACGATGTTTTTGTGCATAGTAGAGATGCAAAATGCTCCGAAAATATTCATAAATTAAATGCATTATTTTTGTAAAATAAGATATACAAACTAATATAAACTCATTTTGATGTTGAAAATTTTATTTGTATAACATATTAAAAATGTGCCAATTTTTAAAAGTTGATACAAGAATAATATTTTAAATATAAATCTTGAACTACTAATAAACGATAAAAGAGAAAATTAATCTCATATTTAAGTATAGAAAGAAAAACTTGGCATGTTTAAATATAAGGATACTTCTGACTGAAATTCAACTTTTGTATGTTCTTAAAATTTTAAAAAAGTCGGCCAACGGCTGAGTGGTTAGCGTTCATGACTCCTGAGGAGTTGGTCCCGGGTTCAAATCCCAGTTTGGGAATGGAGGTTACCTTTTTCTCTCTCAATGTATCTCTCTGTGTATCTTTGTATTTTATTCTTCTGAGATGATGGATGAATGGGGTCCACCCCATGAACGAGTTTGTGGTGATTTGCCATGGCAATGCTACACGTACCTCCATGACTTAGTTCAAAGGTGCCCAATAGGGTAGCACCAAAATGAGTAGCAGTTTCCAGCCTTGTTGTGGGTGACGGGTCCAGTCACCCAGTGTAACATGCTATTAGAAAAAAAAATTTATAAAATTTTTAAATATATAAATTTAGTGTTATGCTTAAATATTTAAACATATATATTTATATATTTCAAAATATTTCAAGCCCAAATATCAAATTTTTATATGCATTCAAAATGTAATAGTTTTCTACGAAATTGAATTTAGCAAAAATGAGCTTTGAAGAGAAATACTTTTCAACATCAGAAATATTCATAATTTGAACATTTTATCATAAATTTTTAACTTTAAATTTGATATAAGCATTAACTATAGTGTATATAAATTTAAAGATATTATAATTATTTTTTTATTTATTATTTAAACAAAATAACATTTTAAAACGAATACCTTCCATTTTAAAAGAGCACTAATTAACAATAAAAGATGCAGTGAAAAAGTGAATGAAAGTTAGAGAAATATATGATTAAATATGACGCAATTAAAAAAGTTTGAAGAACAAATTTTACTTCTTCACCCTTGTCTAAGTGGATGGAATAAGTAACAAGAGGCGTAACGACTCTGAAATTACGATTTCAGTTGGAACCATGTGACTTAAATGATGCGCATGATGTGTCTGAAATAATGATGAATCTCGCTTTTAAAATCATTATTAAGCATTCTGAAAAACGAAGCACATTTCATAAATCTTAATCTAGAAATGTAAAATTAATGCGGTTTACAAAGTAGATGTTAATGATAAAAGCTATTGTCACGAATTATTTGTTATCTTACTAAAATACTGATGTCAAAGATAATATTGCTATAAAATTTTGAGTCCATATAAATGCAAAAAAATAGGAAAGCTTACTGTTAGTAATAAAATTGAGAAAATTGTTCTTGGAATGAAAAAGTGCTTATATTATTTATAGTAAGGTCATGGAAAAGTTGCAAGTCGTATGATAGTGAGTATATTTAACAGGGTACTCAGAAAATTGTTTTTTCCCTTTTATTTGGGCAGTAATGGTCATAAAAAAATCGAGATATAAAAGCGCATATTTTTACAAGACTAGGCATTTTACTGTTTCTTTAGAGATAAAATTGGAAAGTTAATGTTTCTAGTAAAAAAGCAAAATGTCAGCAACAAAATTTTAGAGCATAATTTACTATTAAATGATATCTTGCACACAGAAATGTGAAGCGTAAAGCATACAGTTCCCATTTTTTACACCCAGGCTCCGACATAACCACAATAAGAAATACGTATAGTAGAAATATTAGCATTCATTAACTACATTTACCGTTGATGCTAATATCTTATTTATTAAGCACATTTTCATTTTTTTTTAATGTAAAGTTTGATTTGTTCAGACATAAAAGCGAATCGAGTGAAAAGTACTTCGTTATATATATACTTTTCTGTGCATATCTGTGCTCAAGTTTCCGTTCGATACTATTATAGTGTTACTTTGTAGTTTTGCAACTGACATTTTTCATATAGCTGGAAATCGTTTACACAAGATCTTTAATTTCGTAACTTTACAGCAAGACTTGCTGCAAGTTATCTTGTTTATCATAGCCATTTTCTGAAGTCTTTGTGACAACATCCAACAAAAGTTGGTTGGATTTATATTATAAACATAATATAATTTATATTATAAACATAATATAAATCCGACCAACTTTTATACAATAATTCAATACATTTGGTTTTAATGTCGATCCATGAATATTAAGTATAATATATTATACAATTATTATAGAAATCTCTAATATCTTAATATTCTTCAGTCAAAATATATTTTTATTCAATTTACCTTAAAAATCTTATGATTTAGAAAGAGCCTTAAATAAAATTCTTATTTTTATAATCTTGTAAATATAATCAACAATTGAAAATAATCATGCTTAACTGATAGTTGAAACATTAGAATAATAATTTTATGATAAAGAGTATATTCTGATTCTTATTTTGATTCTTATTCTAATAAAATTGGATACATTTTAAATAAAACAGCAGACATAAGAAGTTGCTTTTTTTTTTTTCTTAGTGAAACCATCAGAAACCATTTATTTGAATTCATATTTTCAAAAAGTAGACACCATAAAAATATTTATGTGTACAGAAAGTTCAAGATTATAAAAAGAAATGTATAATGTATAAAAAAAATGTATGTTCAGTCATATAATGAACTTAAAATATTTCTATTAGAAGAAGAGAAAATTTTAAGAGGTAGAAATAAACATTGTTGATAATCAATTGCTTTGAAAATTATTAAAAAAT
>JAPDSC010001728.1:0-21879 GCA_026290005.1 Latrodectus geometricus
ATTTATAATAATATAATAATTTTAAATATATAATATTTAATAAAAAATTAACAGAATTTAGTACGCTACAAGAACATATAAAATAGGCAAAAAAATATAATTCAGATTTGACGTTAAATACCATTAAACCCATACAGATTACGAAAAATTCAACATAAAGTATTTGATCAATGATTACTTTAGCACTTAAGTCTTCAACAGCACAATCAATCAAGTTGTTTAAAAAAAACACGACTTTTTCAATTATAAATGAAATAAATATACAGATTAAAAATCTATACATTTTCAGCGAAACTATTAAATGTAATTCTTCGATTTTCTCCTTAGGACATTCAACATAATTTTCAGTAATACCTTAAAAAACGACTTCTAAACACGAATTTATCTAAAGTTTACTTATTTGATTTTTCATATTTTAGTGTAAGATTTATAATTAGCTTAAACTTACTATTTTAAAACGAGCTAACTTTTATTTTTTTACAGTGAAAAATTTAACTCAAATTTATATCTAATTCTTTTTTATCAAAAGAATCTTTTGATAAAAAAGAATTAAATTCTTTTCATTAAAATTGATTTTCTGTCAAGAAACATTTCCACATTTGATGACAGATTTTTATGCATAACATCTATGTGTATTCTCGATGAAAGTAATGTTGTTTATAATTTATCATTTTGTGTTTTCAATCAAAATTTTGATTTTTTTCTGATTCCAAAAATATAACTTTTTGAATTATATAGTAATTAAGGAATATTTGTTTAGTATCTTAATTTTAATTTCATCATTAATTTAAAACAGATCAATTATAGATTTTACAAACAATTTAGAAAATTTTGAAGAATGTTTGAATGAAAAAAAAAATTAATTGTGTGAAGACCATAAGAATTTATAAATGATTTTAAATTATTTTGTCTTCTTTTAAATAATGTTACAGTATTTAAAACATATTATGCTTTCAATAATATTATATGTGTGACTGTTCATATATTTAATTTTGCATTTCATTATAAGTGCATCTCAAATGTATATGAAAATGACTAATTATAATAATGTAAAATATTTTAGTTCATTTTATAATGTACAGAAATTAGTTTTATTATTAATATAATAGTTAACAATTTCATATGACTCGTGAATATGACAAAAATGAATTATTATCACTTTTATAGTGCAGAAAAATTTGTAAAATGTTATATAAATTACTCAGTATTTGTTATGAATATCATAAAAAATAACTGTTATGCAGACAATTTATTATAATTAGGAGAATACAGGTATCAAATAAAAAAGAAGAAAAAAAAACTTGAAATATTCATTTCACAAAACTCAAAAGCATATAATTTTTTATGAAACAACGTTAAGAAGTAAAACAAAGTTAATATATTATTTTTGTTGTCTGCTGATTCTCTCTCATTATTTAAAAAATATAAATATCATAGGTTAAAATAACTTTTTGGTACATTAATTTATACTTTCCAGTGTTATTTTTGCTCAATATTGTATTTTTTTATTTTGATATACTGAAAATTTTGACACGGAATATTTTATGTTTTATATTATTCCTATAAAGATGAATGAAGGATTTACTGTCATTTAATTAACTTGAAGTACTGTAAAACAAGTACTCCATATTTTGCATAAATTTTGCATTGAAGTTCTTCTTAAGAAATAAAGATCAAATAAAATTTTGTTTCTTGTTCTTTTTCATGAAATTGTCCTTGTTATTTACTAGTTTTTTTTACTGCCTGCATTTTTTAACAATCATTTATAACAACTTAGCAGTGATATTTGTAACGAGTAAGGAAAGACTCAAAAATATTTTATCTGATATTAAATGTTAGAATTATCTTACTTGCAAAAAAATAATAAATAAATAAATAAAAAAGAAAGCGAAAATTATTTTACATAAAACGATAGGAATGGTTATTTTCAACGATGAAGTACCAGATTTTTTTAAAAACTTACAACATGTACGTTATTTTTTTAAACCTATTCCATTAAACACGTTAAAGTGGTATACATTTTCATTTTGATTGCTTGAACTAACTTGTATGTTCTGAAATTTACTTAAAGTCATTGAAAATCATGAAAAATAGTTTCTTTTCGTAGAAGTACAATTTATTTTCATAAACCCATCTATGTTAAACTACAATATTCATATAGAGTATATGATTTATAAAAATAATAAATAAATTATTTTGATATGATACAGATATAATTCATAGAAATAAATGTTTACAGTTTTAATAGGAAAATACTGTTTGAATTAAAATATTTTGAATGTTTGACGTATTGGTCATCCAAGACTTTTGAAGAGTTTATTCTTTCTATCATAAATACGTGAAAAACAGTCCTCTGACAAATACTTACTTAATCTAATGTGGCAAATTTAAGCTCTCGCTTTTGCATTATTGCCTTCATTTATAAATACGATAAGTTATGACAAAGAAACTAGTAATAAAGTTGAAATATTTTAATGGCTTATTATATTGAATGAAATATATTTTCAGTTTGAATACACATTTTATTTCTGCAGTGACTTTAAAACTAGCTAAAATTAAATTACTCTATTACCCTAAAAATTTTCAATCTACCAATGGTGCTATATTGCAAATATAAAACTCACCATATAGTTATGATATAAGCGAAGAAAGAAAAAAAAATGACAATTAAAACATTCTTACAAAGGAAGTTCTAATGATATTACCACTTGCATAAAAAATATTTCTCTATAACTTTAGCGGGTATTGCATTTGAATGATGCTTCTTATAAACGAAATTATTATAATTTAATTTTTTAATGAAAAATGCTGTTACCATATATTTAGATAAAAATGTAATAAGATTTTAGAATGCTAACATTTCAGTTTATTCAACAGCATTATTGCCGTTGGATACCATGTTGTATGGTATTGGATATTTTTTTTATCAAGGTATCATGAAAGTAATAAAAATTGCACTTAATTGTTACAATTGAGTATACTTACGAGATTGCTACTACAAAGCAAATTATAAGTCACCAGTATTTCAATGATGTTGAGTTTGTAGAGAAAAGTAACATCTATAACTGCATTGGCTACTTTTAACATTTCAACACCAAAGAAAAGAGCTTTACCAAATGTATTTGACATCCCACACTTAAATTTGATCCCTGGTATCAATCAGTGAAAATAGTTTCTGCATAATTTGGCATTAGGTTTATTTCTGTATAATATCTCATAATGATTGTATAATAAGTATCTCAGAGTACATCATTTTTAATACAAACCGTACGAAAATTCAAAGTTGAAATGCTTACTTAAATTACAAAAAATAAGATAAAATCTTAGAATTTTAAATTTTTAATTAAATTTATTTCAATTTTTTTTAATATGTATTTTATGTCTTATTTTAGCTTTTACTTTTAAAAGAAGAAAGAATTATAGAGTTATAATCTTACTGAATCAAATATAAAAATTAAGAAATAAGCATATGAGTGAAAGTATAAAAACAAATTAAACAATTAACAAACGCTACTTTTAATGACATTTTTGTAGGATAATTTAATTTTGATTACATATAATATTGCAGTTTTTAATATATTATTCATTTAATATATTTTAAGCTATTTAAAAGCATAATATTGGATATTTCTAAGTTACAACAAACCTGCACAGTCAATGTTAGTGGTCTTTTTTATGAAAAATGAAACAGCTGTTTTTAACTATGGAAAATGATTACAAGAACTTCCAAGAACAATATTTTTTATTATACTGATTTAATTTTATTAAAATATCAATTTTATCTTCTAATATTATGTTTTTAAGTCTAATACTTTCTTCCCTTTTAAATATTTTTAACTAAATAATTTATCTCATGAGTTATAGTAATTGATCAAAAAATGATTTTTTAAATAAGATTGAGTTTATTTATATACAGATAAGAAACGGAAATTTTCCTCTATATAAAGTTTTTGAGAAAATTGGAAATGAATAAGTATTTCAACATTTTTACTTTAAAATATTTTGGAGTAAATAATATTTTTAAAACATGCATTCTTGCACTTTCGTGAAAATATAGCGAAATTTCCTAACGCATTCTAGGATTTAGCTGAAGATTGCTAACTCTGCATATAAACTTTGTAGCTTTTATGAGAAAATAGACATTGCTTTTGTCTCAGATTCGGAAAAGTAATAAATAGGAAATCTCAAATATATATATTTTTTTATTTTTATACCTTCAGTTGAATTTGAACCTTAAAATAGAAATAAAAGAACTATACTTAAAAGTTAATATATATTTATCATACATACATATGAGACATATGAGATACTTTTCTCTTATTTGAATTTATTGATTATTAGTATAAATAAAATTTATACTATTCAACAGAAAATAAAATTTACAGAAAACAAATAGAATTAGATTATTCCTTAAGTTTGATACAGGTAATTCATATTCAAGCTAAATAATATGGGATTTAGTACAATGTTATTTATAACGCAAGATATAAATAAAAAGAATTTAACCAAAGATGGTTGCTTTTACTTTAATATATGTCAATAAATATTTTTGTATGTTTGTTTTGTTAAAATGAGGAAAATTAAATTAAGTAATTTTTTTTGTTTTCTGTTTGTTAGGAATCGAATCTACAGCTTTAGAGTTATATTAAAACTAAATTATGATATACTTATTTAACGACTGATTATTAATGATTGTTAAAGATTATTAAGAACAAAATCAACAACTTTTACTGTGAAAAAGTTGAAAATTTTGTTTAAATAAACGCTGATTAATCAGAATTACAGAGTTGTACATTTTGTATTTATTTTAGAAGTTTACAAAAATAGTAATATACTTTTAAATTTACTATATAAAACTATTTACTATGTACTATTTATAATAGATAATTATACATTTTATAATTACATTACATTTTCAGCATGCATTTTTCATTTTCACATTATTTTTCAGTTTAATCTATCCATGAAAACAATAAAAGAAGTGTACAACATGTGGTGTTGTATGATATTTAATTAATGAGTAGCTGGAACTTTAAATTTCAAAGCATGAAAATAATTTTTATAATTTCTTTCTAAAAATATAATAAGTTATCTTATTAATATATTAATTATACCTTTTAATATTTAAGTAAAAAAAAGGACAAGTGAAATATAAAAATAAAGTATAAGTATAAAATGTAATAATAAATATAAAATGGATGAAATACATATAATAAGTCTTAGTAAGGAAATTTTTACAAACCAAAAATATTATTAAATTTCAAATATTGTGTTTCTAAATTATTTTTAGTCTTGTATTCATTATAGTTTCAAGTAAATGTTACACTTACATCATAATATTTGTTTTGACGCATTACATTAAAAGTACAAAACTTTGAAATTTAGCACAGAAATTTAATTTGAAAGAATATTTATTGTAAATAAGTTAAATTTAAAATTAATAAAATTTTTCTAAATTCTTCAACTAAAATAATTCTAAATTCTTCAATTCAAAATTTAAAATATACTAATAGCTTTCCTGGCAGTTTGTAATTATATATAAATCTAGTTTATTTTATATATGAATATAAAAGATAAGAATTATTGTTCCAACTATAAATGATTAAGTTTGTGCTTGTAATAATTCATTTCATTTTTCTTTGAATATACTTATAATATACAAAAAGCGAAATTTGATTTAGTTGTAAAGTCAATATTTAGCATAGTTTTCACATTCTTTGCTTTAACATAATTAAAAAATTACACTTTAAAATAAATTACAAAATTATGTAGAAGCATTCAAATTCTCTACTAACTTCATATTCATAAGGAAATTAAATTAGCATATTATTGTTTAAGTCAGGCTATTGAAAATAAATTAAGTTACATCGCTAAATTGTAATCATGTATTTTTACACAAAGTAACTGAATTACTGAGGCTAATATTTGATTTAAATTTATAATGTTGGTAACTTTGAGTTCGGGAATGTAATGAGTTTCTAAAATATGAATTATTATTTAATAACCATTCTTATCTTTTAAGAGTGAACTTGTTAGTGGTTCAGTGTTTTCAGTGGCATTCATTCATTTAATTTGCAAAGCGTAAGAGAGACGAATGAGTTCTAAAATGTAAAGTTGTTCAGATCAATGCATTAAATTATAGTCTAATTACGTTTGTTTGAAATATATTTTTCAATTTCATTTATGAAAGTCAATTTTTAATTTCACAAAATGAAACTCAACGTAACAACATTTGAATGTTAAGAATTGTTTCAAATAAATTTGTTTAATTAATTTAAATTTGATTTTTATAATATTGAAATTATTTAGTTTATACAAATTTTGATTATCATTATCAAATGCATATTTTTAAGACTTAAGAAAAAATTCTTAACTATAGCTTATTTTTAAACTTTGAATTTGTATTTTGCTTTTGAATAAATATTCAAAGTTATTTCATAAATGTAGAATTTATAAAACATATACATAAAAGCTAGGCTGTGGCATAAAATCTAGGATTTAATCATCTACATCTGTGGGAAAGAGAGATAGTGGGCAAAATGCAAATTTGGAATCATTGTCCCTATTTTTAAAATAGGTAACAAGTGAAACTGTAACAATTATAGAATTATCACACTATTGAATATGACCATTAATATACAAGGAATTTTAACTACCGTATTTTCTTGTATATAATCCGCAGCGGCGTATTATCCGCACGGCCGTTTTTTCGAGTAAAAGAAAATAAAGCGTCCCATAATCCGCAGTGTCCTATAATCCATGGCAATTTTTTTTCGGTGAATAGTCTGAAATATGTACTGCTGATAATACAGGTGTCACATAAAATAAAAAATGCACAGTAGGATTAAAAATTTAATAAATTGTAGAAAAAAAAGCAATTATGAAAAATATCAGTCTAGATCCAGTTCATCGCAAAGTGTGATAAACGTGAGATGAAAGCACGAGGTCTATGAAAAGCGATAATTTTCAGAAAAGATTCTTGTAAAACTTATCGATATTTAGCTTTTAATAACTTTTAAAAAGATGTTAGACATATTTAAATTAATATATATTTGCTTCGTTAATATTTAAATGAAAAAAATGGATTGATTTTGATTTTAGATACTTAGCTATGTGCCTGCCCTTGGGCATCTACACATTCATCGGAATTTCTAGGGCTTAAAATGACAGGCTTAAGATGCTATTAAGGCTAAAAGGATGAAGGCTAAATAGATGAAGTTTTTAGACAAGATGACGTCTGATGTAAGGAAGGCTGCTATTGGTTTAACAAGAGCATCGCCAGGGAGAATTTCTGCATCGAAAAGAGAAGAGATGTTTCCAGCTTCGCAAGTAGTGGCTTTCTTGAAGAAATTAGCATTGAGTTTGAATATATGTTCGGAGAGCTGTTCAATTTTCAGAACAGTTCTTATATTTTTTTTTCTTATATAATATGGTGCATTGACCATATAACGAAGCATTTTATTTTGCATAGTATTTATGATTTTCTTGTCTACCTCTGACAATGTGCACCAGGCGGGAGACGCATATGTGATGATAGGGCGTAAAAGAGAAGTATAGAGAAGTTTCTTTAATTTTAGATTTAATTTGGAATATTTCCCAATAATTGGGTTTAATTTGTGATAACTGTACCAAGCTGCATCTATTTTAGATTTTATGTGTTCAGCCCAAGTGAATTGTTTGTTAATTTTGATTACTAAATAGGTTGCAGATTTAACATTTTCAATTTCTTGGCTAAGATGTAGAGTTTGTTGTTGACTTTGTATTTTTGCGATCTTTTATTTATTATTAGTAATTTAGATTTGGAGGCATTAATGACAACTTTCCAATTATTGCACCATCTTTCAATATTGAAAATTTTGTCTTGTAGTCGTGAAATGGCAAGATTCGGATTCTTGGAGCGTACCACTATGCCAGTATCATCTGCGTAAGGCTGTGGATATTATCTTCAATTGGAAGTTATGAGTGTAAAATAAATAGAGCATTGGGCCCAATATGCTTACCTGCTCAACACTGGCGCATATCCTTCGACCAGTGGATGTAGTGTTGTTTATTTTGATGTGAAATTTTCTATCATGAAGGTAATTTCTGATGATGTTAGTAAGGATATCAGGAATTCCTAGAGATTTAAGTTTGTATAAAAGGCCTTGGTGCCAAACTCTGTCAAAGGCTTTGGCCACATCTAACATTAGGAAAGCAGATTGTTCTTTCAGATAGAAACCTTTGCCAATAAATTCGAAGATTCTTACAAGTTGTTTTGCTGTCTAGAGATTTTGTCTAAATCCGAACTGTTGTTCAGTAATCTAACTAATGATAATTATTGTTTATGAAAGATATTGTTTAAATCGGCCAAAAATAATTTTTTCTAGAATTTTTGAAAATGTTGGAAGAAGACTTATTGGTCTATGGTTTTCAGGGTGTTTTGGGTCCTTGTTAGGTTTTGGAAACAAGATAATTTCTGTTTCTTTCCAGATATCAGGAAAATAGTTGAGGTTGAGACAAGCATTATAGATGTGAATAGGGGAATTTAGACATTTATCAGGAAGATTGGCTATTATATTGTTGGCTATTTTATCATGGCCTGGGGCCTTGCGTTTCTTTAATTTAGCAGTTATGTTTCTTACTTCTTCTAAGGTTGTGTTTTCTATTGGAGTAGGAGAGTTATTTTGAAAGAAGTTATTATTAGTTTGTATAATATTGTCAATAAATGAAGCATCAGCAGCTGTGTCATTATTTCTGAATTACTTTTCCATGACATCTGCAAAAAGTCCAGCTTTATCTGAATCTGAGTAGACAAAACCATGTTGTGCCAACAGTGCTTTATTAGTGATGTTGTTTCTTTTCAGAGCTCTGCCCATATTCCAGAGTGAATTATCTGATGCTGAGATGCTTCGGATTTTTTCTTCCCAGTTTGCATTTTTGAATTCTTGGCATTTGCTTATAATTTCTCTATTTAAATTGTTCATTTGAGATTTAAGTACTGGATCTAATGTTCTTTGATATAATTTCTTAGTTTTGTTCCTGTTTTTAATTAGAGTCTTGATATTGGCTGGTAATTTTAAGTAGTTGTTTATGAATTTAGTTTTTGTGGTGGTATTATTAAAATAATTTATGATATCACTTGTCAGGTTAGTTATTGTGCCATTTATGTCATTTGCGGTGTTTAAATCTGGATCTTTAAATTTTTTAACATACAGTAAATTATAAAAGAGATTCCAGTCTGTTTTGTTGATATTAGGGTGAAGTTCTGCAGATTCGAATCCCGCCACTGCTATAACTGGAACATGGTCAGAGCTTAGAGCTTGAATAACATCAACAGCAAGAGTGATTCCATTTGTGATAAAGAAATCTAAGATGTCTGGTCTTCTGTTAATATTATTGGGATAGTACGTTGGTGAAGATGGAGAAAAAATATTTAAGTTTTTATTGCTAATAATATCCTGAAGAATAAGGCCATTTTGGTTGGATGTATGACATCCCCAGTTGACATGTTTGGAATTAAGATCTCCCGCAATGATAGTTGGGATATTATCATGAAAGATGTTTGAAATTTCATTTGCCGGTAATTGTTTTTGAGGAGAGTTATATATGCAGGATATTTTTATTTCAGTATTCTGATTGTTAATGATAATGTTAATTATTTCTGTAGAATCTATGGAATAATTTGAGTGAAAAGTTGCTGAAATTGATTTTTTAGCAAAGATAATTTTTCCACCACCAAGCCTGCTTGTTCTATCACTTCTAAAAATATTGTAGTTTGGTATATTAATTTGCTTGTTTCCAGTTAAATGCGATTCGGTGACTAGACATATGTCTATGTTGTTTTCTGTAACAAAATTATTGAATTCATGAATTTTATAGTATATGCCATTTGCATTCCAGGTGCACATTTTCAGGGGTCTAAAGCTATTATTTCTTTTAACCATTATTGGATTGAGAAAAGGACCAGTTGGCCAGTTCTGAAGGATTTAATTATTTCAACAAGACCTGATTCTTTAATCCACTGGAGGACCTCTTTTAGTTCTTCAAGTACATTTTTGGCATCTTGTAATTCTCTAGATTTATTATTTTTGAGTGCATCTGAATATGAATGTGTTATTGCCTTTTTATTCATGATAATTCTGCCAGGGTATTTAATCTCATTTTCCTTTATATTATCATCTGAGAAAGGATTTTTTGGACAGCCAGAATAGTTTGCCGTATGATCGCCATTACAGTTGGTACATTTAGGAGTTTCCTCCTTGGTTTTTGTGCATTCAGATGTAAGATGATTACTAGCACACTTGACACATTTGCGATCATGCCTGCATGAGCTCTGTGCACAAAAAATCGCTGGCAGCGATGGCATTGAGGCGGTCCTCTGCGTCCTTTATAATGTTCGACAGAAATTTTAAATTCATGAGGTATCTAAGATGATAAATTTCCTGTGCTTGTTTGGTTTTGGGGAGAGTAATTTGAAAGAGCGGTATTTTGCTTCTTTTCACCATTTCTAAAAATTGTTAATTGGGCTACTCTGGTAGCGACAAATCCTAGTTTTGCAAGTTCCTGTTGGATTTCAACCAAATCAGAATCGAATGGTAAACTTCTGATTACTACCTTAATCTCTTTTTCATCAGGGAGGATGTAAGAGTGAAATTTATATTTCTTTTCTTCAAATAATTTGTTAGTTTTTCTGTGTGCTACAGGTGAAGCAACTTTGATGGTGAAGGTATCTTGCGAGTTAATTTTAGCTGTGTATTTTTCAGGAATTAAATTGTCAAGATCTTTTTTGATTTGTTTCCAGTTAGTCGAGGGATCTTTAATAACGATCGGAGGGATCCTAGTGGATTTTTTTATCAAATTGGAATCCTTCTGTATCATTATTTAATTCAGTTTCATTCGAAGCATTTATTTCCGTATCAGTATCTTGATCCATTTTTTTACTTGTCATTATATATTTTTTGCCATCATCATTATTTTCATTTTTATCGCCATTTTCAACATTTAGTTTTTTCATATTTTTAGCTTTAAGTGCTAATTTTTTCCATTTTCGATTTGAAATTTTTTGACCAATAGGAACATCGCTAGCACCAGTTGTGGTTGGAGCTATATTTTGGGTGTTGTCTTCTGAAGAGTCAGAAAGAGTTTCTATTTCAGAAATTTCCGTAGTTTTTTTCAAGTTAGTTTGGTGATTTTCTAAGATTTTAAAAGCTATACCAGCTAAGATTTGTATAACTTCACGATATAATCTATTGGATTTAGCAAAGTCAGGATTGGGAGAGGTCTCGATGACAGCTGAAGAAGCTTCATGTAACTTGAGTAGGCAAACCCCAAGTTGTTTGCGTTTTTAGGGTCTTGCCTAACCGTGTTGGGATCAGAAGTGCAAGATCCCGCAACCTTGTCTGCTGGCAAAGGCAACCCTGAGAAGGACAAACCCCCAGAACAGACTACAGCTTCCTGTGTTTGATTTTTCCCGCCTCCGGGTGGAGGGGAAGTATTTTCGCTCATATCCGAGCAGTAGAGTCGACAATCTTCTAAACCAAAGGTTTCTGAGGAGAAAAGATACTTCAAGATATACATGATCTTCACTCACAGAGTAATTCAAACTGTCACCAACACTGACTCAAACTGCTCTTCTATCAGCAATCAAAAGATGGATTATTAACAAATTGCGTATTTATACAATTTGTTTTATACTGCGCGTGCTTTGTTTTTCACTTCACATTAACACATTTGACGCCATTGTTTTTACTTGCTTTCGATATAGCTTTTAATTTGAAATATGCTGTGTAACTTAAAAATTTTTGCTTCGATATGACAATATACCAATTTGAATATTTTCAAAACGAAACAGCTCACGTCAAGGCAAATTGCAAAATTACGTTAGCGAATTTACAACCGTAAAATCTTTAAGAGGAATTCAATTCGTTTTAGAACGTAATTGCACAAAGTCGATTATAGTTTAAATAACTCAGGTGTGTCCTAGTACCACCTGTTATTTATTTTATGAATAATAAAGAGTATTTCTTTCAAAACTTTCTTGTAAGATTTTCTGATGGAGAATTTTTTTATCAGATAATCCGCGGTGGCGTATAATACGCACAACGGAATTCGGAACTTTTTTAACACATAATTCGCGGATTATATACAGGAAAATACGGTATTTACAGAACAGACAGATCCATGAGTACCAGGCAAATTAATAAGATTAGAAACAAGTTTTATGAATATAATATCAATTTGTTTACCCTTTTTATGGATTTTCAATTGATTTTTTTTTTATAAAATGGATAGATAAAAATGATTGAAATTTTAGCTGAGCTAAAGAGACTAATCAAATTCAGTTAAATCAGTTCAAATTACTATATACGAATCTCAGGAATCCATTATAATCCAAAATGATTTTTCAGAAATATTTGATATCATTGCTCGTGTTTTACAGGGTGATGCATTATCACTTTTTTTTTTGCTCTATACATAAATTTGTTATTAGAAAATTAGATATCAGAGGCTTATTAGTATAAAACAACTTAAATTTGTTCATTTGATATTGCGAAAGAAATGCTCAGTAGAAACAGAGAAGCGTGAATTAAAAGAAAATAAGAAAATAAGTAGCAGAGACGACTGACCTTGAAAAAAGAGCAAAACACTTACTAAAAACGAAATTCGTCATTATTGGTAGTGATTATTTGATAGTTGGTAACCTTAAATTCATGCAAATTAAAATTCTTTTGTTTATTATTTTGGTACAATTACAAATTTTTTAAATGTTAAAAATTTTCAAACCTTTATGAAATACAATCTTAGAAAAATTAATTACAGAATCTTGAAGTAGAATTGTTGTTATTTTTTATGAGCATTTGTTAAAAACAAATTAATCCCAAGAGACAATTTAACTGAAAATGTACAAAATATTCATTCGTCTCGTCGTTGCATATGAATCGGAGTTTGATACAAAAATACATAAATAACTTACTAATTTTTGAAAGTAATATACTTAGAAAAAAATTTTTGGTCCATTACAAATACATACTATTTATTGAAAAATTACAACGTTGAATTGAAAGCTCTATTCAATCATGAAAAAAGTAGTATGATTCATCAAAACACAGAAGATTTCATAGCTTGCACACATAGAGAGATCACTAGATAACCAAGAGTGCAAAATATTTCATTGGAAGCCCATATAAAATAGGCATAGATGTAAAAAATGAGAAAAGGTTACTTGAATAATCTCAAGACCTTAAATTTCTACAAATTAAAATTAAAGTCATCTATTTGTAGGGATAAAGGCAAGCGAATATTCACCTTGGTTTATTGTGCCAGTAAAGAAGGAAATCAACAATATGCTTAAATTTCATTTGAAAAATATAATTATTTAGCCTATAATTTAAACTACAACAAAATATGATTTTTACAAAAATTATAAGGAATAAAAAGTTACAATACAACGTGCTTCCTTCGTTAAATAAAATATAGTATTTCATTAGCAACAAATCAGAAAATATTTGTTTCTACTAATATTTTAATCAATTACGTTGCTTTACACACTTATTTTATTAATATAATTTACAAATAAATTTATTAAAAAGGAAAAAATTTAAAAAAGGGTTAAAAATTACAAAGTGTTAAAGTAAGAAAGCCACACATGAATAAGCAAATTCTTTAGAATTTATTCTCAATACTTTTGTGCTTATAAAATATATTGAAATAAGCTTGAGTAGAAATTTGACTAAAGTTAATGCAAAGAATTTTATTGATTTATTCAGGTATTTCTGTCCTTCCCAGTATTGCTTTATATATTGAAATTTATGTCTACATAATGATTCTTGAATAATCAGTTCAAACTTCGTATCATTATACTGATAAAAATTATAAACATACTGCTACAAGTTATAGAACCATTTTAATATATTTCAGCCCAGTTTTATATTTTAGCATTCAATTTTTCTTTGTTGAGTGTTTATATACTATCACAATTTTCACAAAATATTAAAATAAATATAAATAAATAAACTGTCTTTAAATAAGGAATTTTACGTACATAATAAAAATGAAGATAACAAATAAAAAATAAGATATAATTTTACTTCAATATATGTTTTACTAATATGAAAGAAATCATGAGATACTTGAACGCTAAAAGTCAATAAGGTAGGTTTATTTCTTTAAATGTTGTGCATAATTATCGTAATCAGTCATTGTATCGAATTGTGTGCAAGCTGAAATCTGAATTAACAAAGAATGAAATTTAAATTTCTGCTAATGTATCAATTTATGAAATAATATCATAGTTGCAGATAAAAATTGATACTCAACAAAAAATTACATTAATTAAAAAATTTTGAATACAACTCTAAATCTGACACGTAATATAGAATTTCATTATTCACTGATAAGCAGAACATTCTTAAAATGATTCCTAAAGTCCTCAATTGATATATTTTACTATATTATATTTTTATATGAATTACTTAAATTTGATTATACTATATGTTTTTTTTACATAAAAATACATTTCAGATACTCTTCGAATAGTAAATTATAAACAGAGTTGCTAAAATCTCGTAGGGAAGTTAAAATTCTTGCTAAAAATTTTCAAGTTTTTAACAGTAAATAACAGATGCTTATAGATTGTTAATTAAAATCTATATGTGTTCTTAATTATTATACACTTCAAAAAAAGCAACACAGGTTCTTTATTGATAAAATTTATTAACTAAATAATGCTCTTTTGCTAATAATGTGACGCTTATTGGAATTAAATGAAATATCTGTCAGAGCGCAGTTATTCCAAAACAATTTTAAGTAGGAAAATTAGTTTTGAATAATCACCTTAGTTCACAGATTTATTCATTTATTAAAATATATTCTGCCTGTAAAGCAATTTCCCTTTTTGAAATATTAAATGTTTAAATCTATAGAATTTATATTATAGAATGTATATACAATGCATGTAAAGAACACTAAATACTTTCAGACGTAATATTCCTGTCTTAAATATTTATTTTCATATTTCTCTATGTTTAGTACATGAGATACAAATAACTATAATATTGGGAAAGTAGTTTATATTAAAGCAAAACTAGATTTCTCTTTCAGTTATTAAACTGATTATAGCTCATAGGCACATACGGAATTAAAACAATTGTATTATGTACTAAAACTACTATTCTTAAATATATTCTTAGCTCAGAGAAACACCTATTGCACATTTTATTGTGATTTAAAAATTACAAAACAAGAAAATTTGTCACTTTTAGATCCCAATTTATGTAAATGCATTATGTGTTTTTACATAGTCAAATCAAAATAACACATTTAGATTTGTATTGTTTTAATGTTTCAAAGCTCTTTGACTTACAAGCTAATTATATTCACATGTTTCAGTAATCAATGTAAAGCACAATTCACATTAAATAAGAAGAACATTATCACAATTAAGAAATATAAAAGAAGCATAAAGAATTCGCTAAAACGTAGAACTACAATTTTCCTTGAGAGTTATTATAAAAATGAAAAGAATTATATTTTTAATCATACATTTTCATTATTTTTAAACTGTCATATTCATTTTAATATATGTTTTAAGCTTAATTTAAGAATTATATTTACGTTTTAGTAAATTTATTCTTTGTAAATTCAAGCTCATATTTTTTAGGTTAGGTTTCCAAAGGTTTATTTAAAACCAATATTTGGGGAAATGTAAAAGCAGTGCTTTTTAATAATTTGAATTTATTGTTGTGCTTAATTGCCTTCTGTGTAATATATTATTTTTCTTTTATTATTATTATGATTCTTTGTAATAAAAAAGTGAGGAAATATAACAGTAAATAATATTAATAGAAAACAATATACAAAATTTTATATTCAAAAATTTAAAATATAACATTAATAATATGTACTCTTTTATATTTGGAGTAGGACTTCAAAATGTTAACATATAATAATGTGATATATAAAGTAAATGTAATATTTGAATTAATTTCAGATATCATGTTTATTTACTCTTGATTCATAAAAATTAAAATTAATCTTACAAAAAATGAATTATTTACATTAATTTGAAACTATATTACATCTTTTTCATTCAATATTAGTAAGTAAATTGAATAAGAAAGGATAATTAACTCAAGGGAGTTTAGAAATATCGTTTATATGATAGTGCCCACTTAAGAATAAACTTTCGAAATATGAAACGATTTCAATTTTTTTTATTTAAAAATGTTAAAAATTTTATTCAAAGTAATAAATAATTTACTGTAAAGTATAAAATTGAAATTTAGAGAGATATGCGGAAAAACATATCACAAAATAAGAGGCATACATTAATGTCAAAGCCAAATATTTTTCAATATATATTTCTTCTTTTTAATACACGTCTAGATAAGAAACTATATTTTTTATACTAAAAAAAAAAAAAACATTTAGTACTAATATAATATCTGAATTCGTCATTTTTGCTATTTTATTGATCAACTAGGTATTTTATTGATCAACTTATAATAGGTATTTTATTGATCAGCTAAATTTAGCTTTATTTGATATTAAGCTGATTATTGTAGATAAAAGCTCTCATTTGCATGTAATTTTTAATATTTACATGGGAGTACACTTCCTCCATTTCCTTCACATTATTAAATGAAATGATTAAATGAATTTCAGTTAAAATATATTCCATATTACGAATTTCAAAAATATAAATAAATTGAAAACCAGTATTGTATGATATACATCGAATTTTACTACGATGAAAATTTTAAAATAATATAAATTTCTTAAAAATATAATTCAGCATTAAAAAGCATTAAATTCTTAAATTATAAATAAAAAAGAATAATATCTCAAAACGTCTCATTAAAATTTACAGCCAAAAATGCATTTATTGTATAAGAATTATAAACACAATTAGCTACTTCATTTATTTCTTCTAAACGAGACGTGAATTTATACTATAAAATTTTTCATTAAAACTCTGTTTACTGCTTTCATTAAGGATTCTACCATTTTAATGAATGGTTCATTCAATGTTTCTACTATTCATTCATAAAATTGCAATAAACTCTATCAAAATTATTTTTGCTACACGCATGAGTGCATTAACTGTATAACGAAAGAAAATATTTGAGTAAATGCCTACTCAATCCCTAAGCCAAGTAAACAATCCACTAAAAGAAACACATGTGGGAATCATATACCTCTACCCTTGTATTCCAGCTCTGTAAATAGCAACATATATGTCGGTAACAAAGTCTTAATGAACAAAAGGAACCGTTAACCATATAATGTAAACACTGTTAGAAAGAATCGTTGTTTACATGCTGATAATGGGAATTCGTTTTCTTCTTGCCAAAAGCAATATCTCAATGCTTGGTAAGATGAAAGAAATTGTTTTGCTCTAGCTAGAAATATATTAAGAAACGGTATTTTGGAATAAAGTAAAATTAAGTAGTTATAAAGTAAATTAATAATTTTTATTAATTGTAAACTGTATTTATGAAATTATAGCTATAATTTTTATAAATAGAAATTTTATATTTAAGTATTCTTATTATGCTGTATGTTTAAAAATTAAACTATAACTGTTTTGAATTATACAAATAATAATTTTTTATTTCCACAACAAACAGAAGCATAATATCATAAAAGTGTTAAAATTATTGTTTTTCTTATATTTGAATGGCAGAAGATTATCACATATTTTATTATATTATTAATAAACGGAGTTTTAATGCCAATTCGCTTTCTATAATGGTAAGGCCATCACATGATTCAACGTGGTTTCATTTACTTAGAATTCTTATGAATTTAAATTATACGCAAAAATACTATATATACAAATATCATTTAAATAATATTATCAACTCTGAAAAATTCTTGTACATTCTGCCATAGTTTTTAATTGAAAAATTTAAATGCTTAAATTACAATTAAGTAATTTTAAATTTAAAATATTTGAGAGTACATGGAAATATTTTATTTATTTGAGAAAAATTTTCATCTTAAATAGGTAAAGCCATTATTTAAAATCATGATACTAAACATGGTATTTAGATATGTAATATTACTCTATTTTTCTTTGTTAAATATAATTTTTTTAAAACAGAAGGCCTTAAAAAACATTTTTGAAAGTTATCAAATGTAACTAGCAGTTTATGCATTGCATGTTATTTGTTATAAGTTATGTTATATAATCTAAGTTATGTTATCTAATCATAAGTTCTTATAAAAATGTAAAAGTTCAGAAATTTTGTAAGCAATATTTAGTTTGCAAATCTATTCAATTATTAAATACATTTTCCCAAAATATTTAATAATGATATTAATTTCTAATATTTATAATTTCAAAACTTAAATATAAGTTATTAATTTATAATATATTTATAATGTTTAATTTTATTTTTTGTGCACAGTAAAAATGAAATATTTGTTGATGTCAGTTTGAAAAGCGAATAAACATCATTTAAAACAATAAAAGTAATTTGGAGTTATGAGTTTACCTTACATTTGGATACTTGTTTTGTTGATTGATACAATTTTAGCAGACCTCATAGATATACAAAAATGACATGTGTTTTTTAGAAAAAAATATCTACACAAAATGTGCTTTAAAAAGTAAAAATAAACAGTTTCTGATTAAAACAAAAACAATTAAAAGAAGGATTTCCGAAAAAAAGAAAATTGTTTTGGGTTATGGGTGTGGTTTGAATGGTCGGCCAGCAAAGTTGCTCTCTTTGAGGAATTAAGTCAATGACATTATTAATGCGGGACTAGCGTATTTTTTCCCATTTTTGAGATTGTGGGTATTATAGGAAACAAAAGTCCAATATGAAGTAGGAGTATTTATTAAACTTATCTTCCTAAAATGCTTTATGTCTGGAGAACACATGATGTCATTTTCTTTCGTATAATTCTTTCCTTTAAAAGGAAGCCATTCACCAAGGAATTACAATAAGTCTGATTATCTCATCTCTATATCGGTGACTGTGCGTAGTTCTCTTTTGAATGATACAGAGATAGATGCACCAATCAATGGTGTTGTTAGTACAGACCATCTCTCCTCCTCTACCATATCTAACTTTTTGTGCACAAATTCAGGATTGTTTCTAGTGCCATGTTCCCCCTCCACGTGAAAATTCACCTGTTATCAGGAAAAAGAGAAAAAGGAAATAATAATAGAAAATAATATTGTGCTATTTATTTCTCTTATTCTTTTATTTTCCAGTTTAGAGCTTTTGTTGCCTACACCTTCACAACACACGAGGGTGATTTGCTGTTTAAGAGGACATACAATTGGTCGGCTAGCACACAACCCTACACCGTGTAGGCGTTTGTAGGGCTGTTTTTGTTGAAACTGCAGTACAGTTTGTGTTAATACCAAGTAGTCTGTGTTAAAACAGGCAGTTTGTGTTAAAACCAGTAGCTGAGCGAATTTTTTTGTTAAAGAGTGACATTCCTATATCACACTCTACTAGTCATTACCATTAAATAAAGGTCTTTATTGGGAGTATATACATGTCTGTGAACTTTTTTCTGATTTTATGATTGTATTTCCAATCTACAAATAATTGTCTGACTTTCTAGAACATACACTTTGTGAAATTAAAAAGGTTTCTCTTATTTACGTTTCCAATTGTCATCCCCTTGACATACAAGGCCCAATACTCTACAAATTTGTAATTCTTTCAAATGACTTCGTTGAGACATGACATTCACATCGAAATAAATTGCTTACATAATCTCTACAATTTTAGAAGCATTGCCTTACAATAAGTTGTAAGCTAAGTCTCATTCACATACAGCAAAAAATCTTTTCATCATGAGACTCAAAATTTGCAAACTGTGAAGTTTGAAAATGAGAAAAATTTACATTTGGTACATTCTTCTTTTATTTTATGCAAAAACAATTGCTTAAACTGTTGTTTTATAAACCTTACAATGTCTTTGAATTGTTTCAAGTTATGTGTTTTGAATGAGTTTAATAATACCATAAATAATTTGAGAAAAAAGTAAGAAATACATGGACTCTAATTCATTTAAAAATATTAATAGCATATATTAAAAATTTAATAGTTGAAATATGCTATTAAATTTTTAATATTATATTTTCGTATATCTTTATTGGTTAAAGAAGAGTTTAAATTGACAAATACTTTGTAAAAAAATACTTTTTTGTTTGGATGATCAAATAATGCATTTTCAAAAAATTTAAATGTTCTCATTTAAAGAATAATAACACATTAGTTTTTTCATAAGAATATTTTTTCATTAGACATAGATTTTCTCAAATGTTTTAAAGAAATTTTGATATGGAATTTGGATAATATAATTTTATATTTAGATTAATTATTCAAACTGTTTATTCTCAAATATTACTTCCCATACACACAATCAAATACGAAACAAAAATTCTTTCATAGATATGAATTTTGCATGCCAATGTTTATAAAAGACAACAATTTTATTTCAGTAGACATTTATGATATAAGCCATTTTATTTTGAAAAAAAAGAATATAAATTTTTTTGTATAAAATCAAAGCTAAAACCATTGCATCGCTTCCGAAATCTTTGAAATTTAATTTTTAATTCCAAAGTTTTGTTATCATAAAATGAAAACTATTTTTCCTTAACTTATATATAATGACTCGTAGGAAATACTATAAAAATAATGGAAAATATAATAAAATTATGTAGATACAAGATACCTCGAAGGTTTTGAATCCAATATTACTTTAGTTCATAAATATATATTTCTAATTAATTAATTCCTTACGTACACATAGCATGGAAGACAGTGCTTAACTTATTTGCGGATTTTATTGCTTGCATTATTTAATTTTAAAAAAATGTTGATGTTAAAGAACATATACTATTCAAACATTTTTACTGTAACTGTAAACAATTTAAAAGACGGTAAACATAATTTACCAACTTTTAAGTGCTTACAGTTACAAATGTAACATAAAAATTATTTTGTGATTTTTCGCTAATCCAGATACAGTCTTACTTGTGGCTTACAAAACTTACACAGAGTGTTATACTACTGTGCATTGTCTCTTTACACATTATATTAAACTTTCTTAATTGTCAAAAAATATAGAAATTATGCACCGAATCAAGAGTAGAAACGAAGAAAAATAAACAATATGTGTGTATTCAAACAGTAATTTAGATGTAACAGTAAAATTTTATTAAATTAGTTATTAAACTAATAATAGTTTTCAAATTCAATTATTATAATTTTAGTTTTAAAATGATATGCTAAAATTTCTAAAATGGAAATACTAAATATTTAGTATATAATTGTTTTCTTAAATCTTCAATTACAATTGTTTTCAATTACAATTGTTTTCTTAAATCTTCAAGTATGTTTTTTAATATATAGAAACTCGAATTGAAGGAAATATTTCAACAAGAAGTTTGTATAAAATATATAAAATGAAAGTTTTTATTTTAATAAATTTAATTAAGTTTCTGCATTGCAAATTTCTGACATCTGGTTTTATTTTCAAATTAAAGATAACATGATATTATATGTTTATGATAGGTACGTTAAAAATAGTTTTTCAAAAATGCTTTTGAGAAATAAGGTGGTTTTTTTCCGACATTATTAACAGTTTAGTAAACACAGAGATGAAAGCTTTTAATGTTGTGCCACCTGCAGATGAAGACTGGAAAAAGCTTTCTCCTTTCATAAGTTTAATATTCCTGTGATTTTTCAAATTAAAATATTTTTCTGAAGTTTAATTAAAAATACATATTATTTAAATATACGTTATGAAAAAATAAATTTAAAATTCAAAAGATAATATTTTATAATATAATAATCAGTTTTAATGGAATTTTTCATAAAAAAATTAAATAAACGTAATTTTAAAAATAGTAATTAGATTATTGTATAT
>JAPDSC010001729.1:0-10011 GCA_026290005.1 Latrodectus geometricus
GATACTTTGGTAGCCAGTGACCACTTTTGTGATTTGTTCTATAAAAAGTGGGGGGGAAATAAACAGCTTTTTAAGAAGCAGTCTTCTTAAAATACGTAAATATGATTGTTAATATAAACATAGTCTATTCACTAGTTTTATGCCAAAAAATATGCAAACCAAATTCGAAAAAGGTATTGCAATATCTTTTAAAATTGCCTTGTTTTACGAGCATAAAAATATCAAATTCATTTCGAAAAAGTTAAAAAGTTGTTTTATTTTAAAATTATCTTTATGATTACAATAACCTAGAATTCATTTCGATTTATATGAAATATGTTTCATTATAAGAAACTATTTTCTAAAGAAGAAAACAAATATCATAAAGCTATCTTTTATGGCTCTATTAGAATATAATCCTTTTGACTCATTTTTAAAGTTTTTGAATTTTTTCGGCGGATTTTACCACTTTTGTGGAAACGTCGATTTCTAATTGCGTAAAAAAATCAGTTACTAAATATATTTACCAGCATTTTATTTTGACAACCATAGGTTATACGTCATACGTGGACAATTTAAAATTTTTATTTTAACTATTCATTTTGATTACAATTTTTGTTCCGATAATTTAAGTAAATTTTATTTATTTTTGAAAGAATCCCAATATTTCCAAATTTTATTTATGCTTTATATAATCAGATTTAATTTCTTTATTTAAAAAGGGTTTTAAATGTAATTATTACGTCAGCTTGGTGTCATTTTTTAGGAGCAGAAAAATCAAAAGTTCTTCAAATAATTTATACGGTATCTCTGCATTGTTAAGTTTTTTGCTGTAGGTTTACTTATATTTTAAATAAAAAATAAGAAAAATTAAACAACTAACTGAAACACAAAAACAGTATAAAACTAGGAAAATATAAGAAAATTTTATAAAAATATCGCAATCACGATTAAATAAAGAAAAATAAAACAGAAGGTATGTTCCTTTCCCAAATCTTCTAAAGTGAAAATTGAAAAAAAACTTGTTGCTAGAAATTTTTGATTAATATAATATTTACTAATTAAGATAATAAATTTTTTCATGAATTAAATACGAGTTTTTTTTTAAAAAAATCTTGCTTTTATATTATTTCTTGTTAGCAAAACTGTGCTTCCTGTTCCTTTTTTTAAATTAAGATACATTTGGTGTTAATTGAAGTGTTGAGCAAATATTTTAATCTCTATTTGTAGGAAAATGTTTCTTTTAAGTTAAAACAAAAAATAAGCTTTAATATTTTGATAAAAATCAAAACCAAAGAATTTCGGGCAGTTTAACATGTTTTCAAAGTAAAATTATTATCGTATGATTAAAAATTACTATTTTGTATTTACAAACATTAAATTTCAATGTTTCATAGCCCAGCAGATTACATTCTATTAAAAAAATTGAATAATAAATCAGAATTCTAATAAAGCAACATGTTAATTTAAATAAATATAATATATGCCATAAAGGGTTATGAGTTCACTGCAATTCCATAATTTTTATGCTTTGAAACTCAAATTATTCAAATTTTAAATTATATTATTTTGCTATTTAACGCAAATTTAATTCCTCTTATATTTGTGTGTGTGTGAAATAAAACAATAATGATATTTAATAAATAAAATAGTAAGAAAGTTAAGAATTTTTTTAGAGTAAATAAAAATATAAGTAATTATAAATGTCCTAAAAAAAGGCTTTTAAGTAAAACGATATTAATAAGAAAATATTTGGAAAACAAAGGGAAACAACTAAATAAATTAAAATAGAATAAGTAAAAATGAAAATTAATAAACTTGAAAATTGAAGAAAAGAATAATAATAACAATTATAAAATATTGAAAACAATACAGAAATAGAAACCTGCTTTTTCTAATTAGGAGAACTAAAGACTGGAAGCTTATATCTTATATGTCTAGATTTTTATCGATAACTTATATTAACCATAATTATTAATAGATTAAAAAATAAACATACAGTTTGAATTCATTTGAATAAAGATAATAAGAAAAATCTAATACAAAAATTTCATTGCAAAAAATGTAACTATACTAAACATTTTAAATGTTTAAAATTTAACATAGATATATCAAGAAATTATAAATGGATGAGAAAGATTAAAAATACTATAATAAAAATTAGAAGCAGTTAAAAAGTTTTCGGAAAAAATATTAAATTTAAGATTACATTTTTGGCAGTTGTTGAGACGAAAAGATTTTCTTAAATCGGCATGAACAGAAAAAAAGACATGTGTTAAAAGACTGTTCCTAAAATAGTGAAGCATATACAGTGGAACCTCTCGTTTTTAACGAGCATAATTCGTTCCAGAATCAGCATACTATTAAAGCGAAACACTCGTTATACAAAATTATTTTTATTAGTTTGGGGAAAAAATTATCCATTATTTTTTCGGTAGACGTCTGTAGTGATCGCTATCTCGTGAGGTATCTATCAAACAATTTCAAATTTATGCTCATTGGAAAGGTGACATTTGACACTAAAATATTCTCTTGCGGTTTTTTGTTTGATTAATTCAGTTATGAGTTCAAGGTTTTAAAAATAGAAGACGACAAACAGAAAATTCGATACATTTTAGTTTTTCTTTTATAATGGCGAAAATGCTAACCAGGTGGCTAAAATTGTGAAAGGTGTTTATCGTCCTATATATGACTGTAACAACCAGTTACGCACAATTTTGGTTTCGTCGATTCCGTTTGGGTATTTGGATGCTAAAGATGCACCTCGCATGGATACAACATCGTCGAGAATGTCTATAAAATATCAAAAATTATCAAACTTGACAGCATGTCAGCAGTCGTAGCTTCACACAAGATCTAAAAATCTACATGAAAACTGTTATAAAACTTTTTACAAAGCGAATCTGAAAGAAGTTACTAAAAGTTCACGTAAAAATAATGGATTTCTTTTTTCCCAAACTAATATATAAATTAATGTAAAATTTGACAATGCGTTTCATGTCACAAACTAGTCACAAAATTTTATATATAAACTTTATTCAAAAAATAGTTACATATTCATAAGAGTAATAAATTCTCTTCTTTGTTTTCTTCAACTGTAGAACGAAAACGCTTAGAATTTACGATTAGCAGAAACAAAAAAAAAGTAAATAAATAATAATGATACATACCTAATTTTAACTAGAAGTATCTCCAGAGGTATGCGCTTTTACCGACTCTTCAAAATTTAGCTAAAATAAGACAGTATATGTTAAATTCTTACGCACTTAGTTAATTTCCTATTATGGTAATAATTCACATTGTATGGTACGATAGTTTCCTATGTTTTCATCGTTTACCTTTTTTCAAGAGAAAATTATTAACTTTCTGTTACCTTCTCCTTTTCTGACAAACTTTACTCTAAAACTATTTATTGTGAAACATAGTGCAAAATCCACAAGCTTTTCGGTGGTTAGCTCTTGATTGTGCACTTCCTTAAGTTTCTTGATATCACTTTTATCCAATTTCAATCCCATAGTGTGACCAAAGACATAAACTTGTTGACTTTAGGTTTCATTTGTCTTGGCTCGAACCCCTCAAAGTCACATTTGGATACGCATTCCGGCCAAATAACGCTCTCTGGCAATTTCTAGACAGAAGTTAGGGTTCTCTTGGTGATCCTTTTCACCGTCTTGTCGATCATCTTGAGGCAGGCAACGATAAAATGCTTTTTCTAAAACTTTCTGAGAATGAAATTGTTTCTTCTTTTTCTTGTAAACATTATTTAGAATTCTTTTTTGCATTTAAATTTAAAAATAACTTCTTGGTTTATGGACTAGAATTGCGAAAATTGGACTGAAACTGAATATTGATAAACATATATTCTTGATTGAAGCTAACCTGTAGACCTAGAGGATATCCAAGAATCTTATTGCTTACAAGCGAAACATAAAGTGGCAGAGTCATCTCAAGCGAATATGTTTTCACAGAAAAACAATCACTTCCTTGATCTACTCAGTAAAAAAGTCTCATGTCGCAAAAACCTTATTGTTGGGCTTCCACATCACATTTAGTCTACTTTTCCGGATATTTCATACATTGAAAATTTTTGGAATTCGTGAATGATAAACAAGCAAGCACTTAACTTTAAAATCACTGCTTGTATTGGCATAAAATAGCAACGTGAGACGGTCTTTCATTGATATGTGACCTTGCAATGCATTCTCTTTTGCTATTACATGCGTTTACTTTGTCAGCTTTTTATAAAAGAAATCTGTTTCATTATAATTAAAAACCTATGGCTACAAGTTAACTTTAGAATTTATGAGCTTCTTGAAATTGCTGATGAAGTTCTTTGCTGCTTTTGTGTCAGATCTAGCTGCTTCACGGTGTATCACAATGCTGTCGATACTGGTTTTCCTCTTGTACTTTTGGAATTAACCACGGCTTCCCTTAATAGTGTCAAAATGCTTTTCATTTATCAATATAAGAGAGTAGCTGTCGAGAATACGTAACCGTTGCGCAAATATTCTTGTTATACTTTCAGTAAAGCAACTATCTTCTAACCTTATCCTTATTTTAGAGGATAGTGCAAATCGTTGATGTAGACCAATTGTACGTGCATGTTATAACAGCTGCTACTACATCTTGTTCTACCTTTTAAGTAATTTGATGTCGATTATTTCAGTGGTTATTTTTACTCTTTTATGGTTAAATGAGTTTATAAACCATTTTTCCATGAGTTTATAAATCTTTTCACAAAATTAAATCTGTTTCCGAATTATCTTCCTTATAATTGATTCCATTAATTTTTATCCATGTGTGTACAACACAACATAACACAAGTTTAAGAAAATATGTGACCACAAACGATACTATGATGCTATACAAACGAGTAATGAACATAAAAGACTGATACAACTTACGCACAATCCGTTACTTAACTCTTCTTGCTACTCGTTGTACCATACGTCACTTATTAAGCAGGTCATTGTTATTCTTTTTAATGAATTCATTTTTCTTGTTATGTGGTGGTTCTGTAATATATGTGTGTGTGCGCCAGTGCGTGCGTAACGCGTTTTTCTGTTATTCTATTTTTCCGTTCGTTCCTTGGCTAAGGATTAAAAAAATGCACACGCATTGATACTATTTTGTGACTTTAAATGTGAAAATTAATTATTAATCCATTTCAAGTGGTTACCTTCAAGCACTGTATTTCAACAAAAAAATTGATTAATAGTTTTTAAATGGGTATTATTTTCCAAAAACATATGTAAGGCTGTTATACGTGATCATAAATAAATAATTTCTAAACAAAAATCTAAACAAACTTAACAAAATATTACAGAAAATATAGTATTAATTCTTTTCATGTTTTGATTCCGTATTTTTAAAACTCTGTGTGGCAGTTATTTTAAAATGCAGAAAAAATAAAAATGTGCCCTAAGCAGTGAATAAAACAGTAATTTGAAACTTCATTTGAAATTACGAATAAAATTAAAAGCACCATAATTTCAATATACATTTCTGAATCAAACATTTTTGACTTCTCAAAAAATTCCTTAACATTTCTAATGCCAAAAATATTGTATTACACAGTCTTACAAAATTCTCAGATAATTAATTTCTGATTTCATTTACATCTACTTTCATTACATAGACTATAAATACATGTTATCATATTGACTGTAATGTTGAAAACTTTCTAGGCATTTTTTATGCGAAATTGTATTGATGATATTAAAATTTCTTGCTCTATTACGATGGAATTATATGTGAGGCACATATGCATTTTGAACAAATATATCTTAAAATTGTGTAAATATATGTTATAATTTGTGGGCATAAATTCTGATATATCCATCAAATTCCATTAAAAGTATCACAATATTTGCCTAAAATGTACTACATTTGCAATTGAGAAATTATATTAATACAATTTGTTTCTAGTGTTTTGAAAAGTAATATGTATTTCACGTATTACTCTTCAAAACACTAGAAATTAATCGTTATTTAATTTATATAATTTCAAACATTTTGACAATAATACATTCTCATACATTTTAGGAAACTGAATCGAGATGTAACTACCACCATCTCGATTCAGTCTCCATGAATCTTAAGAAGTATGTATGAATCTTATTATTATAATAAGTATAGAATTAAAAAAAACTGTTCATAATTTTTTTTCACATAATTAGATAATTTTTTAAATTAAATTTCTCTTGAAGAAATTAATTTCCAATAAAATAATTTTAATCTCCTGAGTTCTTAAAATTAATATTGTGTTGCTTAGGCTAAAATAAAAAAAATGACAATATTTCATATTTACATGCACAGATATTCCAAAGACGAATTGTTATACGAGGTGAGACGGATGCTGAAACGACGGAAGATGATGAGGAGGGAGGGCAGACACTGCCTCCTTTGCCTTGCATTCGAAAAGCATTGAGAGGGGAGGGCATCATCTCATCCGACTACGAAAGCAGCAATGAATCTCCGGTTAGCAGTGAGAACAATGACGTGATCTCCGTGGACACCCACCTTCCCAAATCTCTCGCTGTGCAGACCTCCAGTCAAGAAATCAACCGCTGCACTCTCTGTGGTGGTAAGACAAAGCATGGCCTCACAATAGAGAGTTCTGTAAAGACGCCGAATGCGGAGGACATCACACCTAAGATTGAGGATGCTAGTCAGGTAATTTGGATTCTGACACATGTTTTATTTATCCTTTAATTTTTCACTCAAATAAATTTAAATTGTGTTTAATATTTCAATAGTTAAAAACCAGCTTGTCTATGAAAAACGACATTATTTTAAATCGGTAGGGTTGATTTTTATCTATAAATGACTTAAATGAATTTCCCATTAATTAAATTTTGTGTTATACCTCAAAAATATATACATTTAATTTATCATATTTCCTTAAAATATAGAAGGAAACATTTGGTATAAGATTATGTTTTATATGAGAAAATTTTAATCTCAATCAAATCGAAATTTTATTAAGCATTGAATGTAATATATATTTTTGCTGTTAAGAATACGTTATTAACAATTTCAAAAAAAATATTCTACTTAATATTTAATTTAAGGCCGAACAATCTTTCTAGTGGTTAGCGTAACTGACTACGGATGGGGAGGACCTGGGTTCAAATCCCGGCTTCAGGAATGGATGTACTTTCTCTCTTTGTGTGTTTCTTGTCCTTTCTTCAGATGATGGATGAATGTGGCTCGCCCTATAAGCGGGTTTGTGTGGCGTGGGCGATGTTACTCGTACCACCGTGACTTGGTTCACAGGTGCCCATCGGGTAACGATAAAATGAGTAGCAGTTTCCGGCCTTGTTGCGGCAAATGGGCTAATGTACTTACTTGCTCACGGGTGCCCGCCATTAGAAATAAGAAAATATTTAGTTTAAATTTTATTTTTTTAATATGTGAATATTACAAAACCTATTGTACTTTCGTAAATTACGAGCAACTCAAAAGATAAATTGCTTTATCTTTTATTTAATACACAAAACCAACATCTTATAAGTTTTTCGTGTGGATTTTAAAACCGCTCTTTAGGTGGCTTCAATTAGATGATTTAGCTTTGACATCAAAACGGAGAATTCAGTGATGATTTCGAAAGTCTTCATTTATTTTCTGTTTATTAAGAAAAAAAATGATGAGCTATAAAAATATAGTCCTTAGGTGTTATGAAATTTTAATGATTTCATATTTTATGTGATCAAATGGTGCAAATAAAATTTCTATATAAATATTAAATATCGTATTGAAAAATACGAAAATGATTTTGAATACCGAGAACATTATTATTCGAGCTCTTTAATCTCATTTCATCTTCTACATTTCTTTTCCACTTAATTCAAAGGAAACGAAATTCTTATTCCTGCCAAATGTCACCAGACTCTCTTCTCCAAAATGAAATTCCTCGGATGAATGGAGAAAAGCAAAAAGGAAACTTGAGAAGAAACATTCATTTCATTTCGAAGTTTTCTGCTATCCGAACCAACTTTTCTTTGTCTAGAGAATGGATAGCTGTGTTTGGTGATAGTAAATGAGTTCCAAAACGCTTCCTTTTGTTAGTTCTTTTCTACTGAAATAGGGAAAGCGTTAACAATCGGAAATTTCTGTCGAACCAGTAACGTGGACTGAAATATGATTCAGCTGCATATATTCATAGTAAAAAAACACTGTAGCCCTCGGCTTCTCAGACGATGAGATTTAGATATTGCCAGTTCTTAGCGTTTCTTTTCGCTAAGAAGCTGAGACAGCGAGACAAAAAGTTATTTTGACACCTTTGCATAAAATTCTTTTGAACTTACCATGTATCTACTGCAATATGTGTAGTATCGGAGATTCTTTTCTTTCTAGCAGTACCAAAAATAAATGTCAGCTGTTTTATGAGATTTTCTGTAGCTATAAAGCAAAATGTAATACAAGAAAGAAATATGCAGCTTAAGTATACCTGTTTTTATCTCAATGTTTCATTCCTGTTTTTATTTATTTCAAATAATGTATTAATCACATAAAAATTCAGACATTAATATTGATTTTTCTTTTATTATTGATGTACATTTATCTTAAGAATTTTAAATAAAATAAGTTATACTATATATTTTATTTATAATATATGTAAGATTTTTAAGATATCAAATCCTCATAACCAATGAAAACGAATTGTTAAACCTCTAATACTCTGCATAATAAAATGCCAATCTTAAAAAATATAGTTTATATTATCATGTTCATAATAATTAAAATTTCTACAATGGTGTACATTCTTTACTTAAGATAACCTTATATTTTCCTTCTTTGTTGTATGAAAGTTACTATGTCAAACTATAAAAGTATAAATTATTAGCTGGATAATTTTATTTTGTATAGCTTCATTTATGTTAAAGTAGAATAACAAGTTAAATAAATATCCCTGTAATAATAGCTTTAATTAACTAGAGGTAAAACAAAATAAAAGCTATAAATTAACTATAGGTATTTTTAAATTCAACACATATTTATATTTATCATTATCTTTATAAAACAAATTTTTACCTCAGAGATGACAAAGAAAAAAATTTAAAAATTTGCGCAGAACTGAAATTATTGATCAAGGTGGACTATCATTTAACTACAGTTATGATCTGCCTTGAAAATGTAAAATATATCAAAATTAGAAAATCGTTATAACACATTATTCACAGCGATTTGCTTTGTTCCAACAATAGCTTTTGATTAATTCATCAGAATAATTATTCATTTATATTTCAATTTTTAATAAATAATTTTTCGAGGAATTTACAAAAAGTATACTTTAAACTGCTGTAATTAAATATTTAAGAACTGATACTTGCTTTGCTCACAGTAAAGAACTTTGTTAACTTAGATATTTAAATTTTAATTATTTGCTAGTCATATTTAAAACCATTAAATCATATAAAGTCTACTAAAGAAAAATAAATTTTGAAATTTAAAATTTATATAGGATTCTTAATAGCAGCAAAAAAAATAACAAAGATATATATTCATTTTTCAAAATTATATTTAAAGGCTAATAAATTTCTTTTCTCATTTTAAATGTTAAAAATTTAAATGCGCCTTAATTATTTTTTCTCTTAGGATTTTCTTTTATCCATTATTACTTTTCATTGGTGTGTCTTTTTGTTTAAAGGAATAACACATTTTAGTTAGTCTTGAAATAAAGGCATTAATTGCTATCTATTTAGATAAAAAAAAAAAATATCAGCATTTCTAGGGAGAATGTATTTTTTTTTAAATTCCGTAGCATTGACCTTAGAGATACTTCCTACGACAAACCCTAATTGAATTTTGCTACGAACTAATGGAATTCTGTAAATTCTTTCTTGTTTCTTTATTCTCTTAAGCAACATTCAATATAATGAAAATTAATATTGGAAACGCTGTCTATTTTGCATATCAAACATTTATTACTTATCCGTATTATATAGAATAATTAATATTATCATATAAAAGACAGGTATTTAAATTTTGCAGGCAATCATGTTTTACTTTTATTAGAAAAATAGAAAT
>JAPDSC010001735.1:1268-14313 GCA_026290005.1 Latrodectus geometricus
TGTGTGTGTGTGTGTGTGTGTGTGTGTGTGTGTGTGTGTGTGTGTGTAAGCAATGCAATGATCATTAAAAATGAAAATAATTTGAAAAGTGATAAAAATTTTATAAAATTAATTTATAATTTATAATAACCTATTCATCTTATGATTCATAGTTTTTTTTCATACCTATTTTCTTACACATTTAAAATACATTTTATACTGCCAGTTATGAACATTACAGATTTCTAAAATATCATGTATTATAGATATTTATAAATCTTTGAACAAATATACTACAAATAGATATTTGTTTAAAGAAAACATTTAGGCCTTCTTTAATAAATTATATATTCTCTTTTCTCAAACTTCTCGCTTTTTCCCGTTTTTATATAATAATTTTATTTGGATCTTGAATGTCTTACCTGGACTAATTTTTTAAGTTCAAAAATATAAGCCACGATAATTGATTTATGCGTTTGACAGGTCATTTTTCTTCCAGTTTTTGATAGCGGAAATTACTTAATTTCCTGCTATAGAAATCATGATTTCGGGAATTAAAGTTATTGGAACACAAACTCTTTAAAAAATTAAAGATTGCTCCTAAAATCATTTTGTGTGTTATGGAGTTTTGAAAATTTATATTTGATTCATATAAGTCAGGATCATTAATATTCACAAATAATGTCATATTAAGTTTGAAACAGATTTGTGTGATTTCTTCAAATAAATCTATTTTAATATCTCCGTATAAACTCAAAACTAATCTACTATTGATAATTTTTTTCTTATATTTTATATTCCATTAAAATTCTCATAATCTTACAATTCCCGTAATTTCTCATAACTTAATGTTTTATGTTACAATATGGGGAATTGCCTAACATTTCCCTATAAAAAAGTATTTATTTTTACCTCTTTATTTTAATTATATAATTAAAATTTATTAATTTTAATTATAAAATTAAATTAATAATAAATTGTAATTATAAAATTAATTATATAATTAAAATTTATTATTATTTCACAAATTATATATTTAAGCAAAAATAAGTGCTTTAAGTTACATTTTATTGTTAATTTATAATATTTCACTAATTTCCGCTATGCTTGTCTGAAATTTTTTCCTACTTTGTAACATTAAATATTTCTGTGTTTTCCCCTTCCATTGACATCCTTTTGACATTGGCATTGACCAATGACACAACCAGAAAACTCTTGAACTGAATTATATTACCAGAATTTAATCATCCATTTCAGGTTTACTTATTTATTTTTGCAAATAATATTTTCATAAAAAAGTTGTAAAATTAACTCACCTGAATTTGTACAATTTAATATAAAAAAATATATTTATATATGTGCAGTATGTGAAAATATTACATCCGAGGTAATTCAACAATTTAAAGAAAAAGATGAAAAAAATTTGAAATGTGAAAAATATGTAAATAATACCATTTTTATGATTGTTGTTTCAAATTTTGTTCACTTCTCTTCGACAATCATTCACCAATTTCACTCAGGATTTTTTTCGATTAGTATAGGGATTTGCTATTTCAGAAGATTTTTTATTAAATATCTTACAATGATTGCTATTTGTGAGACACTTTAACCGTTAGGTACCATATTTTTACAGAAATGCTGATAATAAAACTCATGTTTACTATAAAATCTAATTAAAATGGCTTCTTGTAAAATATTACAATCTTTTGCATCAAGAAGGAAACATTATGATATCCTAATTATTAAATAAGTTAATATTTGATATATAAGCTTAAATATTTATTATCTTCCATTTAATATGAAATTTATGTTAGCATTACATAAAAATTAGTAACTCTTAAATTACTAAACATTTATTTATAACGTTCAACCATTTAGATAATATACATTCTCACTTTCAAATCTTTTGTAGCACTATTCACCCATCCAGTTGGATTTCGTTCTTTTAACATACGAAATAGCCTGACATTGATAACGTTTACCAATACTCCAATTTCTGAGTTAAATAAAATATTCAAAATTTTCAGCTATAAATTGAAAAAAAAACATTTTTATGTTTGCAATATTCTTAGAACATGGAAAAATGAAAATGCTTTCGCTTTGAAGTTTAAAAACATTATTTAATGTTTTTATTATTATAAATAAAAATCCTTATCAATTTCACTTAAAGTGAATTTTCAGAGAGAATTAAGTTATAATAACTGAGTTAAAACAAACAGCATTGTAAATGAGAGATAAATCGAAATTCATAGATACGTATTTCTCATATCTAAAATAATTTTTTTTTTCCACATTTATTAAATAGATGTAATTTTTCGATGAAAAAATTGTTCACTTAAGGAAAAACTACCATTGAAGCATTTAATTGGATTATATAATCATTTACTCCCGTTCTAATCTTTACTATTAGTTTAGCATTTTCTTAGAGAATAAAAACATTTACAAAGTTTAATCTGTCTAGAAATATCTAAAAATAAAAAATATTGTATTCAATTAAATACCTTCTGCTAAATACAATATCTAAAATGCATGTTATATATAATGGCGTAGACAATTAGGACATTAAATTAGATTAATATTGATCAGTAATGATTTAGTTAAGAAATGTGATATGCAATCATTTTAAAATGATTTTTTTGGGATTCTTTGAGTATTGTTTATCGTTTGGGGTTATCTTAGAGTTCTGTATTTGTGTCGTTTTAAATGTATGGAATTTAAAATTATTTCCTCAGAAAAAGCAAAATGATTGACATAAACTTCAACTAAAAAAGATTGGTATGTATTTGTATTAGTTTTTCAATGCAGTATTATGTTCAGAACAATTTCAAAACTTGATATTTAAAGGTTAGTAAAGTTTTATGGTTTATTTTAAAAAATAAATATCTGTTTGGTTGACCTAATTTTTTGTTCTTCATTGTACGTTTCAAATCCATTAATTAAATAAATAAATTAAATTCTTATTTTTATAATCTTTTCACATTATTCCAATTATTATGCAACTTGTTAATGGTAATGTCTCTAACATTCTGCTATTTTAAAATATTGCAAAATAACTGAACTTCTTCCATTTGGAAACTTGCTGAGTAACAAATGGAATATGTGAGTCAATAATTGTTTGCGGAGATACAAAATGCAGCCTTTTATGGAGAATCTGTCTGCTGAAAGGTCTGGAAATATCTCATTACGGAGCAACTTCACGAACGTCACTAATGGCGGACCATGACTTAAACAGAGACAAGTAAATTGCTTTCGATTTTCCCACACTTCCCTGCAGTGAGCACTAAGCACGTTCACTTATTTGGCATGTTTCTCTCCATTATTTCTCTGTTGACTTGCTGGGGACACTTTCCCTAATCATCCTACCACAAAAATCAACAGTACAAAATGCTTAGTTCTTAAATGTTGAGTTGATGAATACGTTTTCAAAGCCATCCCAGTTTAGAATTTCAGATATATTTTTTAAATTTAAAATGCATTATTAAAAAATATGATTTCCTCAATGATTTAATAAAAAAAGAAGCTTTAATGAAAGAATTATTTAATATAAAAATAAATGATTTACACACCATTTCTTTTTCTCATTACTTCTAATCATTTTTACACATATCTTACAAAATTTAATCACATCTGTATATGAGTATTCATACAAAGTGCCTTAATACAGTTGACATTTTTAAATAAACAAAATAAAAATATGAAGTGATAACTCCTGATTTATAAAGTATAAAGGAATATTCACACACAAATATAAATGTTATCATCAAATAATTATAATTATTATTTGCATAATATTATCCGGAATGTTTGTATTAGAAAATTCTCTAATGTAAATAATAATTAATCGCACTTTAATTTTCTATTAGAGAGTTTACAATTTACAATCTTTATGCTGGCCTTTCAAAATTTAAAATTATTTTTTATTTCTTATGAGACTTGCTGATTTTAATATTTCTAATTTGGAGGAATTTTCCAAATGATTTGTGCTACATTATTATATTGATAAATGGACAGTCTCTTCTCGAACAGAGGCTGAAAAACAAATTGCCAATAAAATCATTACTCTCAATTATTATTGGGTTTTAATGATATTGTATAACTTTCTTTGTCGTATTTCCTGATTATATAAGTGCTTTTGTTTGTAAGATTTACAAAATATAATAACTTTAAAAAACGTCATCAAAAATGGTTAAGTTTGTAATTTTTGAAGGAGTTTAAAAAAATAATCCATAAATTCACAGAATATTTTGTACAAATTAGTCTAATATTCCAAAATAACTTCTTTGACTATCTACATCAATACATAGAATCTTAAAAATGTCTCAAATTCAATAAATCTTTTTATAAAAATTATCGTGAATGACAGATAACTGTTGTAGAAGTAAAAAACATGCTTTGTTATTCATTCTGAATTTACGAATTCCTCAAATATGTATTCACGTATTTTATATTTAGGAAACCTTACACATAAATTAACATTTATGTAACTAACGGCATTTGAACTCATTTATAAATCCTAATATTGGTATAAATAAATATGGTCATTAATTTTCTATTATAAATGTTATTCGGTTATTAATGTTAACCGGTTTCCAGTTGGAAAGTCATTGTTCATTGACTGATCAGGTCACATGTTTTTACATTTATCACTTGAAAGATATGTTATCAATACATACATTAAATAAAGGCTCATATCTAGATGCGTCACTTGAAGCACAATTCTAAGATATATTTATTCAATAGTGAAGTCATGCATTGTAATATTTCATATTTCCGTATAAATTTAACGAGTTTCATTTTCTTTGAAAAACTATGTGTATGCATCACATTTCTATCATTTTATCTTTTATGAGAAATTATACCATATTAAAAATTAATGATACCAATATCCACAATGGTAGATAATAATATGAACTTGATAATATTTTATTATTTGCTAATATTGCACCACGATATTTTAACCAGACATGTTTTCTTCCGTTCAAGTATTTACTGTATTCACAAAAGGATCAGATTAGAAGTTTGAGAATGTTCAACTTACATTTACAGGGATTTTCTTATATGGTATATTTAACGATTAGTTTTTAATTTTAATATTCATGATTGCTTTTTTTATTCCTATTTTCTCCATAAATTTATCTTCTACATGTTTGGTTCATGAATATTGTATGATGTTTCAAATATGCTGAATTATATTTTATTTTACATGTATATTTTTACATTTAGTACTTTTATTAATGAACTGATTATTATTTCAATAATTTTAAAGCATTTATACGTCACAATTTATTTTACCATACGCTTCACTTTATCAAACTACTAATACGTTATTTGAAGATACTTTTCTAAATATAAATTTATGTCTCCTCACTTTCTTGCCAATCCTATCATCATTGTTATTTAAGAATGGGTCTAGATGAATAATTCTTTCCAAAAATATGATAACAATCAATTATTCTGAGTTGTTTAATAAAAAGTATTGAAAAAATAATACCTTAATGTCACACACACATAATTACATGTCTTACGCCAATGTATCAATTTTTAATTATGAAGTCGGAGTCGATCTTGATGCGTGCTGTGTTCTTTTGGCATGCTGTGCTTATTCCACCCTTTGCAAAGGTGAAATGGAAACCATTTATATCAATTAAGGAAGTGGCTATCCGCTCTAAGTCATTTTGCAGAGTGGTTATTTTGTGATACAAGTAGTATCACAAAATAACTTTTATGTAAAAGTCTGCTTTTCTTTATCACTTGTAAATAGACATTATATAAATTATATCATTATACTTGAGTACATACAGCTATAGATTTCTCAAAGACAATCTTTGTTACTTTCCAGTGAATCCCAGTAGAATTCCTGAGAAGAAAGGCGGAAAGGTTTTTGCCAAAAAAGAGCAAAGGTTCTCCACAGATCTTTTAAAAGTCTCTCATTTTGTTTAAACTTTAGGTACAAAGAAGATATGCCTTTAGGATAAATCAGAGGGAACTGTATGACTTAAGCGGTAAGCTTCACTGCTTGAACATGCAAAGCTTATCGTAGATTTTCCAAAAAGTGCAGCTGTTACACATTTTCACATTTCTATTGGGCATGATTGTCTTTCCACATTCTAGTATTGACTTGGGCCTTAATTATTCTACCTTTGTACTTTGTACGGACAACATCAAATGTTTGATGCTATTCATCTTTATTCGAGCTTTGTACTTACGTTGTTAACTGTAAAATTCAGAAATATTGGAAGGCCAGAAATTTAATAGCGTCATAGCCTAACTTTTAGGCATTTGTTATAATTAAATAATCAAGCTCTGCACTTATGTTGTTAACTGTAAAAATCAGAAATAGTGGAAGGCCAGAAATTTAATAGGGTCATAACCAAACATTTAGACATTTGTTAGAAATAAATAATCGAGTGATTATGTTTATGGCTATTTCTTAATTACATACAAAATGTTTATAATCAAATATCGAATGAAATAATTATTTTTCTGTGCTAATTTATGTTTTATACATTCTAAAATTAAAATATTTAGCAAATTTTTAATGGTATTCAAACATAATAAACATAATAGTAAATTGTAATTTGATACTTTCGGACGTAATTTTTTAACTAAGACAAGTTTTCTGTCTTTTATTAAAAAAATAAAAGTGACCAGTTTTTATTTCTAGATTATTTGAATTATGTAAACTAGTTACCTTAACAATTTGGTCTCAATAATATTTCAGAGATCTTGATCTTTTAGAATGTTTTCAAATATATAAAAACATAAAGTTCTCCTTTTAAACTACATAATCTCACTAAAATTTTTATTAGAACTTTCTCTATAATTACGAATAATTTTAAAAATTGGAAGTTAACATAGTTGTAAATATAACAATGAAAAAAATTAATTCTGATAACTTTTGCATCATTTCTATTCATTAATTAACTATATAACCTTTTATTCTTTAATTACTTAATATCTATAGAAAAAATTATAAAAGTGTATCAACTATCATGTATTATTTCAATGTAATGATTTTTACTTTTTAAAAGAAATTTACCATTAAGTAAGAGAAAAGTGATTATCACCATCCGTAAGGAAAGCTCATTCAAATTGGTAGAAATTTAACGTTTTAAACGAAAAGATAATTACGAATTGGGATTGTTCTAACAGATTTCCTTAAGATAAGATTTAATTGTTCCCTTCAGTACCATTCCGTTTTGCGGTCGATTGTCTCTTCTGTGATGTGAAACAGTAAAGTACTGTTAAATGTATACACATTTTTCCTTTGATTGTGATAAAAGTTTAATTTTGAATAATAATAATGTATTGATTTGCGCAAATTGTTAAGCAAAATGTTTTTAAAAAAAATCAATTTTTTACCTAATAATTATGTTTAATATACCATATAAAGATATATATGTCATAATGAAATGATTAATTTATATTAAGGTTTTATATATAAAATTGAAAAAGACACAAAACGAATAAAAAACACACTCTCCAAATTATAACTTTGCCAGTGTTTATGTTTTACATATTTTACTTTAGAAAACCGTTGCGAGAGTTGCATTTGAAAAAAACATATAAAAGACAATGATAATCAATTTTCCTTTAATATAAATGATAGTAAATTTTACAAAAATATTATATAAATATTATGAAATGTATTAAGAAACTTCTATGATTAATAAAGTAAATAAACATGAATTGTTAATATATTTATAATTTAAAAAGTAATTTAAAATAAAAATTAGTTGACAAGTTTTAGTTTTTACTATTTATAAATTTATTATATAATATTTTTTTACTTCAAATAATATTACAGCAAATAATTTAAACTATACAATGCTTTTTAAACTTATTATTTTAAATATAAATATATATTTTTTAAAACAATAAGCTTTGTCCTTTAATTCCTGAGAGTATAGTTTTTGAAAATGTATAAATATATTGAAACTTATTCCCAAAAATTATGTCCTAGCTATAATTATTTTTTATATTTTTATTTATTTTATTAACTATATTTTTCAGTTTTTGATAAGCGCAGGGAAGCTGAGAACAATTAGTTCATAAATCTGAAATTTTAAAATTTCATTTTAAATTTTAAACTAATTTTTAATCAAATTCATTTTGTTCAAATACACCGAACTAGAACATTAAACCCTTAAATAAGAATAATATACCATAATTAAAATTAAGATATTAATATTTGTAAGCTAACATAATATTGTTAAATAATCTGCTATTTAATTTTATATTATACATTATAAATGCAACTAACCTTATTAAATGTATCATTATAATTTATTAAGGAAAAAAATTTCAGTGAGTAAACCAGCTAGAATACTCATAATACTTATTATTGAATATATGAATTTTAAAATGTCAACAAAAAAAGGAATTTTACTTATATTTGTGGAAAAATGAACCTTGAAAAACATTAAGTAACTAAACACAATTATTTACCATCTTAAATGATAAAATTCATGTAATAAGATTAGTATCTTACATAAAATATCTAATACCCTTATATTATTCATTTAAAATTTAATAAATAAAATAAAATATGAGTTAGAAGTATAATTGTAAATATCCATTTATGTAAAGTATAGCCAAGCAAAAAAATGAATAATTCAATTTGAAATTTTATGAAATTGTTTTGACAATATGTAGTTGTCAAATATTTAACAAGAGTTTCATATTTTTATCAAACTAAAATAAAAATGTACTTTCATTCAGAAACATTTATGAAATATGCTTCAGCTTTGTATTTTTTTTGTATAACTTAGGAAATATATTATTCTTTTAGACTTCACAAAATTTTCAATTATATAACTGAATCTTGAGTTTCTATACCCATTCTCAGAAATTATATGCTTATTTAATTCTTTTAATTTATTGTAAGATCATGGAGGTTTTTAGAGCAAAAATAAATATTTATTAAACATCAAAACATATGTAGAATTCCTGTTAAGCATGGTGTTTGGCAATTATTTTGTTCACAAAACATCCATGGTTTAACTATTTTAATTAAAAAATCTCTTACATTTCCTAACGAATATGAAATACTATGAGATTGCTGTATCATTCAGAGCGTATAATTTTCATTAGGAATTTTCCTAAAGCAACGAACAATATCTCCATGCCAAAAAAATACCCAAAAGAAACTTATAACCAGAAAAATGTCTGTCTAAATAATAATAAAGTATGAATTATTTTGAATAAGAATTGTTAGCATCTACTATAGGCTTTTTTGCAAAATTTCTCTTCAGTTTGTTTTTTAAAATAAATTATGATCTTTTAAATTTTATGAAGTAACCATGTATCTCAGAAGAGTTTATATTAAAATCAAAAGAAATATTATAAATAAATTTTTATTTTTCAGAATTTTTAAATGTATTCAACAATTTTACATCAATGATGTATTTCATTCAACACAAAATTTAAAAGAACTTCTTTAAAATAATGGAATTTTTCAATTTACTTCTGAATCTGAATTATTTTTAAAATAATTTAAACGTTTAAAAATTAACATATTTATGTGAGAACTACTTCTAACAACTGATTGATGATGTAATTATTTAAGAACAATTAAAAACACACACATACACACAGACATACGCATAAACACACACACAAATATCGTATGTATTTCATAATATTAATGAAACTTTTATTTATTAGTATACCGATTTTAAGTTTCAAATTTCATGACATATTTCACTCTACTAGAAGGCCACAATATATCCCGTTCCTAATTACCCTTACACTGAAGTTTAATGACAGCAAGAGCGTTATCTTCTGTCAACAATATTTCTCATTTCCGATATTCTTCATTATTGATTGCTCTAATTAGCAGAGAAAATTACTCTTCTGGGGCAAATAAATATTCTGTTTTGATAACAGTTAAAAATGAGAAAAAGAGTAAGATGACACACAAAAAATATTATTATTAGTGTTATTATTATTATATTTATCATAAATGATCTAGTATAGAAGGTGGGCACAATTCTGCATTTGATAAGATCCATTTATCTAAGAAAAATTGATTAAAAATTTATTTCTTGCCCGAGTTTTAAAGTTAAGAAAACTTTTCCAATACGTTTCATGTATGTTCAATACACATCTGTCAGTTTTAAAATTAAATCAATCTCTTCTAAGAAATACGCTTATGTATCTAAAGTTTCTTCTCTTATATTCTTAGAAAAAATGTATTTTCATTTTACTAGGCATAAATATTTTAAATATTTTTCTGCAAAATAAATGCAAGTCTTTTATTTTTATACTAGATCTTAAATATATGTTTGGGACGGCACATGTCATTTCTTTTTAAGTATGTTTGAACTAAACACTAATCCTCAGTGACATAAAATTGTTGAAAACTGTGACAGGTGTCATTCTGAATTCTTTTTAACTTCAAACTTTAAGTTGAAAATATGACATTATTTTTCAATGTTTTCCAAAGATAATCCATAATTCTGTATTTTAAAGGTTGTTCCTTTCAGTTATGGTTTTTAACACTATAAATCGTTTTTTGACTTATGAATGTGTAAACTACAGTTTTATTCTTCTTTTAATTTAAGAAATATTTTTTCTAAAGCGCTAAAAAAGTCATTTATTTCTGATGAAAAGTATTTAATAAATGAGAATATATTGTACTATTATATAAAGAATGTATTATTTAGTGTTTTTTTATTTAAAACATAACACTAGATTACAGCTAATATTGTTGTAAATTTTAATGTACTTAATGTACTTATGTTTGGTTAAATAAGATATTTAAAAATTACAAAAAAATATGTTTTCTGGTTTGTTCATAAAATTATTTTCTGTTTTGATGTTATATTTTTATGTAATTATTTTACTGTTTTGATGTTATTTCAATTTAATTTTAAAGAATTCAAATTCTTATTTTAAAATCAAAAATAAACATTAATTTTAGAAACAAAATCTAAAACTTTTTATAAATGAAAATTTTTTTATTTAAAACTTATATCTCGTTCAGCTAACAATGATGCCTATGTCATAAATTTAACTGAAAAGTAGAAAAAAACTTTATAAAAGCTACTTAATTCGATTAAGATATTGTTATTATGAGAGTTGTAGTATATTGAAATATAAAAACAATAGTTAGGAACCAACGTTAATTATAATTTTTTAATTAGAGAGGCAAATTTAATATGCATTCAAAACATTTAATTATATAAATTTTTCTGTATTCTATTTTTCACATTTACAGTGTTTTAATTAATTTTTTCAAATCCAATTACCAGAAATGTAAAGATTATATTCCTATATTAAAACCATTTTCTCTAAATATACCATAATTTATATATTTACTTTCTTTTCTATATATGTTAGTTATTTACATTTTAATGATTTTAAGTCTAATAATATAAATTATTCACAAATTACAGTATTTTTCAAAACACTTGTATTAAAGAAAATTTGAAAATTAACTGTTTTTCGGTATCAAACTTACATACATTTTAATAAATTATCTGTTTGATGACTACCTTTATTATGTACATTTTTTTCCGCGTATCTATATTAACTACATTTTTAAATTATTTACGACTATACCAAATTTACTATTGTTAAATGTCTATCAATTTACATTATAATGAGCAATTTTTGCTTATCAATATATATTTTAAAATATTCCATAATTCCATAGGAATTACAGTTTTCTTAAAAATAACTAAATATTTTCAGTGACTGCGAAAATTTAAACAAATTTCGAAAATTTGTATTATTATACAATTTCCTAGATATGTTTATTGCAACATCTATTGTTTGAAACCCATTCATGTCTTTCTAAACTAAGATTTCATTATATAGTTATTTTGAATGAAATCTTACAAATAAATAATTGATGACACAAAAATAATAATGCTTACGATAAAATTTTTATGTCTGAAAGATAATAGGGAAAATATTCAATTCCTTTAGAAAATAGTAATTCGTATTATGTAAGTGAGTTCTACAGAGTATTATAAAAGAGTTTTGAAATATATAGTTAAATAGTTCTTTACAAAATTAATATACAAATAATTAATACAGTGAAGAGCTCCGTACTTCGTTAAAATGTTTCAATTAAAATATTTGGGTCATTTTATTTGTAAATTGTGCAAAGCTGTTTTATAAGTTTTTTCTCTCTGTGTGAACATTTCACGCAATTGTAACAAAAATACTTGAACTTAATTGAGAAAAAAATTTGAAACTTTGCAAACTAGGGGAAACAAGCAAATAAACTGGAAGGGTTTAAATGATAAATATTGCAATAAATATATTATCATATGTGATAAAATTTGGATTTTTTTCAACTCTATTAAATCATGCGCACATAAATCAAAAATATTGTCAAATGTAAATCTTAAAATATATATTTCTTGCAAAACAATTTTTTAAAATTAATTTTTATGCATGAAAATATATTTTTAACATTTAAAGTTAAGTATTGGCCATATAAAAAATACTATATTTTCTCTATTATTTAAAATTATATTGCAAAATAAAAATGGAATGTATATGACATATTTTTCTTTCCAATATCGAACAAATCCTCTGCTATTTTATTATGTAGTACTTATAATGCAGTAGGAGATAATGTAAATATTTATAATTAACATAAACATTTTCATAATTTTCAATCTAATCAACCCACATCAAATGAATTACTAAGAATGATTGCTCTTCCACTAATAACTTTCTAAATTATGATTAAAGAAGCTTGCATACAGGGACAGAATATTTTATTTTCTATTATGGCCAATTACTGAGTACAAGATCAGAATTGAGCTAGTTATTTCAACATATTCTACCTAACAAAATAATCCAAGAAAGGGAAAATGCTCAATAATGAAAAAATGTGCATAGCTGTCACTGAAAAAGAATGCAATTAACAAGAGGAAATGCAACAGACATTATTCATATATGATAACAAAGTTCATATTTTTTCTTAGTCCAGCATCTATCATAGACTTGGGAACTGTCTGAAGGAGGAAATGTGATTACAAAAGACAGAAGTATTTGATTATTTTGTGTCAAACGTTGTAAGATTATCTAGTAGATAAAACATACA
>JAPDSC010001736.1:0-18517 GCA_026290005.1 Latrodectus geometricus
CAAAACTAAGATTTGATGAATAATAATTTTTTCAAAACCCAAGCAACATTAAGATATTAAAAAATAAACATATTTGTATATAAGATAATTAAAATATATATAAAAAACAGAAAAATATCCAATATATAAAATTAAAAATATGTAAAAAAAATTTATTGCAGTTAAAAAGCCAAACAGGTTTCTATAGGATGGCTCCCCAAACAAATCAAGTAAAGTTAAAATTTCTGTTCTAATAAAGTGTAATCGGTGTTAGTTAAAATTATGGCATGCAGTTAAAATAAGATATGTGGTATAAGGTTCATCACACGTTTCCCCTATACATTTAATTCACTTAGAAACAAATGTCTGTGTATGAAACGTCACAGTTCCATGCAAAGTCGAGTCAAACGAATATCGGCACTTCGTCATTGCAAAATTGACAATGAGGTGAGATATGAAAAAGTATGTAGTTTGTTGTTGACCTGTATGTTCAACGACTCTTTCCAAAGAGAATATATAAAAGTTTTAATACTTTTTCTCCCATTAGAAAGCGTAACCGATGGTAAGAGTGGATTCCATCTGCTCACTCATTCCCATCAAGACCTAAATGATTTGGTATCCAAAATATAATTTCATATCCCTTGCCAAAATTCTTGACACAACAGGATGACAAGTAAAACTGTTGTTTCTCAAAGCTTCCAAAACACTCATGCTATCAGTATATACACAAAATCGACGATAACATTTGTATCACATGCTGAAGTACGCGGTTTAACAATTGTTGCTTTAGCAGTAAAGATAGAAGACGGATGTAGGCTGTAAATAAAAGAAGTATCATAAACAATAACTCCACAGACATCATGTCCTGCGCTTTCGAAACCATCTGTGAATACTTGTGTGTATACTTCATACTAACAGCGATGACGAATATAGCTGTTGAAAATCAATAGGGGTTGCGTCCGATTTTCTGTATTGAGTAAAGGTATCGTCATTTAGAATCACGAACAAATAAAGAAATCGACATCTGGGTTGACACCTCTTTTATAAGACATCCTGTACCTAGTAATTTTTTAATAATTAAATATTATCACGATACGTTTCGGTATGCTCTTAATAATTAAAGTTACGTTCCCGGGTTCCTTATTACCTAGCTTCGAAGGCATGCATCACAGCATTTGTTACGACATTTTAATTACGATCAAATGATGAGGTTGACACCCGAGTTGTCAATCTCTTCATTTTTTAATGGATGTTCATGGGGCCTTAAAGAATTTTTAAGATGCATAGGCCCTTTCAACACGACAGTCCTCCAATGAGTCGTTCAATACACACACCCTACCTTCCAGATATGAGAGTGACACCTGTCACTTAAAGAATTCCGCAGTCGTTGGATAGATTAAATATCACAACACGGACATAATTAATATTTCATTCAGACTGACTATTTCTTCCGATAAAAACTGTTGAACAGACAACTACTTCATCATTATGCATTAAAGTCAAGGAACAAGATCGATACCCAACATAGAAAACTTACTTCAAACTTCTATACTAGTAAGTATTACTAACGGAGAAATCAGGCTTTGTAAATATTTTAATAGTTAAACGCATAGGCTCTTTACACGTCTATGCTCTTCGGCTGGTTAAGATATTGAACACACTACGTTTTGGACATAATTTTTTTTTTTCCCCCAGAAATTGTAATTTATCTAATTTAATTAAATACTAACATTTTAAAGAATTTGTGTTAACTCATTATTATTTGTTAAACAAAATATTGATTAAATATTAAGTGTGTATCTCCCTAAATATTAGGTTGGGGAAAAAGAAATCCATTATTTTTACGTGAACTTTATGTAACTTCTTTTGGATTCGCTTTGTAAAAAGGTTTAAAACAGCTTTCATGTAGATTTTTAGGTCTTGCGCGTTAGGACTGCTGACATGCGGTTAACTTCGATCATTTTTGATATTTTATAGACATTTTCGACGATGCTGTATCCACATGCGAGGTGCATCTCTAACATCAAAAATACCCTAACGGAATCGACGAAACCAAAATTGTGCGTAACTGGTTGTTACAGTCTTATATAGGACGATAAACACCTTTCACAATTTTAGCCACCTGGCGATCTTTTTCGTCGTTACAAGAGAAAAACGAAAATATATCGAATTTTCTGTTTGTTGTCTTCCATTTTTAAAACCTTGTACTCGTAACTGAATGAATCAAACAAAAAACCGCAAGAGAATATTTTAGTGTCAAATGTCACCTTTCCAACGAGCATAAATCTGAAATTGTTTGATAGATACCTCACGAGATATCGATCACTACAGACGTCTACCCAAAAAATAATGGATTACTTTTTCCCCAAACTAATATATATATTTTTAAAGAAAAATTAAGTATTTGTTTAAATGATTAAAATGAAACATTTGTTTAAAACCGGAACGATGAAATATTGAACTGCAGGAACATTTATTCAAATATGTTAACTATAATAACCCATTATAATGTATAAATACTTGCAGCTTAATCGTGATTTGTCGTGATTTTAACAAATTTTCGCTATGAAATATATGATACAAAATACCACATACACACACACATTATTTGAAAATAATAGCCACATTTTAACGCAAAAAAAGACTAAATATTCAAATAATTTAAGTCCTGGTGATTGCACAGGTACTTTTCCGTCTTTTAAGAATTTTATATTATATATATTGTTCTAATTGCTGGAATAGTTATCTTATTGCATGATTTGGTTTGTTCATCGCTCTTCGGTTATTGAATTAAAGAAAACATTTGTTCAAACACGCACTGTTTTATAAATCCGTCAATGTCAACAAATTGCTTTTGCAATATCGCGCCTTAACAAAAAGTCTTTAATTGTTAATTATGAAAAATTTAACACACGAATTTTTCGAAAGTTAACTTTTGAATTTTGATAATTGGTTTGTGTATAACGTTATATAAACGGCTTAAGGTGTGGTATTTGTTGAAGTAAGCTGAAGTTCTTTGCAACTTTTATATAATATATCAGTAATTCTAAATATATCCTTGATGCCATCATCCCTTGTGAAGTTTGTAACTCTACAATTATTTTTCACATACGATAACTGAATCATTTGAGATTTACGGGTTATAGTGGATTCTAATTCACAACAAACCTCCAAGCTCTGCATGGGAATTGAACCTACAATCTTACCAACGGAAAATCACAGGGCTTAAATATTCATTACATTCAATAATACAGCACTTAATTTATCAGCTGCATTTACAGTTAAAGATTTCTAATAATTAGAAAATTATTAGCGTGAAACTTTTTAGCAATTTATAAGTAAACTGAATCTCAACTTCTCAATATAAACTTGATATATAACATAATTTGTTAATTAACACTTTTTGTCTTTACTTAAAGGGTTCGAAATAATTTACAAATAAAAAAAATCATAATTTTAAATTATTTATTTGATCATGTTATTAACACATATTTCGAGCTATATTTATACGAGAATCAAATAAAGAAAGTAAAAATTTCATTTAATAAAAATAATTAATTTTTGGAAATTCACAATTATTCGAAGAAAACATGCATTACGATCATCAAAAATAAAAATAGCTAATATAAAAAAGTTAATTCCAGATTTCATGTGTATAAAAGTTTTGGAAAAATTATCAACGCATGTTGTTTAAGAAATAAGTAACGTGACGTATCTTTCTTTTCCTAATTCTCTGTATTTGATATGTGATTTTCCTTACAATGCTTTATAAGGGCATTTCGTTTTTCAAATTTAATCATTTATTTTATATTTACATGAAATAAATTATTTTCATAAATATCTATTAGTTTCTAGACCAATATTTTTATAAAATAAGAAGCTGCAGTTTAAATAAATTACATAGGATTTTATCAAAATCGTTAATATAAGCAATGGTAAAAAGCATCTTCATTGGGAAAAACTATACTAAGAGTTTATGATCTCGCCATGCTGCGAAAACCACACACATCAAACTTAGTGTTGAAGAGTTACCAACTCTGATGTTGACTGTCTTTTTGAAAATAAGCACTCTATGCAAAAACAAGTCAAGGGTGTTTGTGTATAATGGCTTCATTCAAGTCTGATTTGTTGTACACTGTATGATCACTTTTCTCCATTAACAATAATTCGACGTGCATTTAAGAATTAAATGGTTTCCAACAAAATATATCCGCACGAAATGGTAACCAAAATTACGGATTGTTGAAACGAAAGTTAGAACCCCATATATTTCATCAAAAGAGACGATCTGGTAAAGCATATCTGCTGTTCACGTGTAGAAAATTACGGGTTCAATTCAGATTCATATTTAAATGTTAAAGTTAGCGTTTGAGAAAATGGCTACAACTCCGGTGTTGACTGCGTCTTTTCTTTTGTACAGGAAGATTTATTGTGTTTAGTGGCTTTGACCAATAGATTTATTTAGTTTAATGCTTAAGTCACATTGTGGGAGTCGAACTTAGAACTGTTAAACTGAAAACCAGATTTCTAGCCATTCAACGTCAACTCAGCATTCCTTAAGTTCTTGGAAACGCAAGACAAAAATACAATCGAAAGTGGTAACGTATTTTAGTTTGTAATGAAACATGGTAGTAGAAAAACAAAAGGGTTTTTATATCATGCAAATAATCGTTTCCAATACAACAATAATTTTGCTTAACTTGATAATTATATCTTAAAATTTATGAGAAATACATTGCATATACTCACCCAGAAGGACGATCCGCAAAACTCGTCCAATGCTTTCATTCCAATGGTTCAGCACGCAATAAATGCAATTCCGAATTGAAATAAAAATCACGATTTTGTCACCTCATCGTACAGACTGATTAATTTATCTTGTTCTCGCAATGGTTTCCGATTCGTATTGGCGATAATCAAGAAGATGAATTGGCGATGACGTCGGAAAATGTGTATCAGCCGATATACAAGTCTCTTTCTTCAACGATCTGCAAAAGAAATTAAAAAAAAAACATTAATTAATACAGAGTAAGAACAACTCTTGACTTGACAGATACTTCCGCAATAGAAATACAACTCATTTAACATGAATTACAGTATGTTAAAGGATCGACGTCAGCTAAATTTGCACAAAAATAACAATTCACATTTCACCGTTAGTAGAGTAGTTTCATGCCGGTATGAATTTGGCGTTTATTTTAGAAGACTGCATATTATTATTAACCGCCAATGATAAGTAACTGAAAAAAAGTAGACAGAATTTCTCAGAAAAGAAGCATCAGCCAATAGAGATGCAACTCAATAAAACTTATTCAAATCCTGGACAAAGATAAAAATAAAAAAAAGCATTAAGGAAAAATGCTTTTTTCAGTAACTCATAAAACTTGCATGCTTTTTTTTTTTTTAACAAAAATAAAAAATATGGTTTCAGACATGCAGTTGAATAAATCTTGTAATCTTTAAATACCTAATAAATAAAATAATTTCAATATAAATTAAGTAGAACTCAATTGGAAGAGGATTATTAAAATCCAACTTGAAACAGTTTCGAATAAAAAATTTATAAGCAAATTATTTTTAGCAAGTATAAAAATAACAAGTATTTCCTATTAGCATTCGTCAAAATATAAAGAATTTAAACGTGAATTTTTCGTTAATATAAATGTTTCCGGATTATAATATATGACAGTTTTGAAGTGTCTGGTTCGTTTATTTTCACAATTTTTAACAGCTTTTTCATATAACTTATAATTCCTTTATCATAGATTAATTTACCAAAGATCATCAGATTTATAACTATTATATTTCAGTAATCGCTTTTTAAAGCTGAAATTCTCATCTTTTTTCCCCCCATATTGCATTTACGCGCGTGACCCACACATATTTTTCTTTATAATACTATATAATATTCATTTTGGTAATAATAATAATAATTACATATGAAATATTTAAAGATTACAGTTTGACTAGAATAAGAAAAAAAAATTAGGAAAACTAACTCTAAATTTTTTGCTGCTTTCATTTTTAGTCTCACAAATATAAACGATATTTTAGGAACTCAATTCGATTTAGAACAATTGCAAACATGTCCGGTTTCAATAATTGTGTTGGTTGTTTTGTATAACATTCTACTTAAGTTGCATGATCCAATGGAAATTAATAATTAGTTGTTAAAATGTATTTAATTTAATAATTACACATGTTTGGAAAATTATAAAATAGAAAATCTAAGGATTTCTAAGGAGTCTACATGGGTCCAGATGAGATATTTCGTTAAAAAAAAAATAAATAAAATGGTCGATATTATATCAAAAATTAGAATCATTGATACCATACCCAAAATATTTAGTATATATATGAAACGCTATGAATAATTTGCGTAATTTACCAATTAATGAGATGTAATAGATTAGTTTTCCTTATATGTAAAAAAGGTTTAATATACTATTATTTTTTTATATGTCACATCTTTTGGTTGAACTTTAGAAAATGGTAAAAAATAAAGCTCCTTTATAAGAAAGCGGTAGATACACTAATGGTAGTTAAATAATTTGAAGAATTAATTTACAATCAACAAAAAGACTCTCCAGCAATAACTCATTGGAGTGCTCATTTAAAAAATGGCTAGGTCACTTGATTTGATATAATCATGGATAGTTTTCAATATTTTCCATACTCTATTTAATATTCATAGATTATGATTTTTATTGCATTTTCATACTTTTATGAATGTTTATCAATGTTCAAAAAGAATCGGGCATTATACTGCAGCATCATCTCTCTTGCTCTGCAAGTTGCTCCAATACTGCCGATGTACCTATCCAGTTAATACTGTTGTACTTCATTCCAACCATCGCCTGGAGTTCTGAATTATGAATGTAGCTTCTTCAGCACTATTGGGAGTTTTCTATAAAATTATTCGACATAAAATGAACTCTGTCCGTTTTCCAAGTGAACATTCAAAATGAGTGATTGTTGGAAAACGTTCTTAGGTAGAAAAATAAAGTACCATCCAAACTGCTTTGTTTATTATTTCTCATCTTCTTCTCAGAATCATGAAGAAGAATCATTCAGAGAATCTTTGTCAACATACTCTAGCTGAATGGCCGAAATCTTCAGTTGTGTGGAATGACATCGAAACATTTAACCTTCAATTTAATGTAAGAATTCATATATCAGGTGATGCGTTTTCTAATACTGATAATAGACTTACAGCAGTAGAAAATATTGGAAAATTATTAGCATTAAGGAATCATGAAGATTTGCTTAAAAGAAATATTTTCCAACCTCTATGAGCATTTTAAATATCTTAGTTGTTTACTGAAAGAATATCCTTGTGCCAAAAAGAGTCGAATATATTTTACTCATTAATAACTTGCTTCATAAGTATGAAGAACATTATAGAAGCGACAATAAATTAACAAGCCATAGGCAAACATGTACTTGTTCCTGTTATTCTAATAATCCCAACTTTTCAATTTCCTGTTTAGTTTCACCATTGCAATAAATAAGGCTTAGAATCAGCCGTCTTAAGCTGTAAAAAAGAAAGTGTCGACTTAGAATCTTTTCTTTTTTTTCCCCATGGTAAGCTGTACATTTGTTGTTCAAGGTTTGTTTCATTAAAACTTATACTACGGTTATCCTTATTGTTATATGCTTTCCCATAAATTCTTTTTATGTACACGTTTTTCCAGTTAAATAATAACTTCTATTTTAGCACTTGACAAAATTGATTACGGATTAAATATTTCTAACGTTTATATTTAGAAATATGCAATTTATTTCATTTCTATACGAGATGTAATGTTAATATGATTGGATATGGGGCATATAACATGACCAATCCTTTTTCTTTTTATTTATTATATTTATAGTAATGTGTGCATTTACTATTTGTCACGAACTAAGCAGTTATTTTTTTCTTTTGTTTATTTATCAATACTTTTAAATACTTCATTTAAATGTAATAAAATATAATCCAATTTTAAGTTTTTTAAGTTTTATTTTTAACATTTTAGTTTAAGTTTTTTTTAACTAATTTAGTTAAATAAAGTGCTTCTAAGTTAAGAATATATTTAAAACAAATGCATCTTCTTCTCCAAGAAAGAAGACGATCAAACCATACTCTTCTAACAGAATCTTCTAGTAAGAGAATCACGACAATTTATATTCGGGTAATATTTGGAATTATAATGGATATCACTAGACTCTAGTTTGAGCTTTCAAACTGATGATTTAAATTTATAAGAGATACACTATTATTATAAAAAATACTCACGAGGCTTTATCTCACGTGATAAATATCCTCACAGGTACACACAGAAATTATAACTAGTACGAAATATAAAAAGCTTTGTTTGAATATTTATCCAGTGAAACATAATTGTACTTTGAAAAGCATAGATTTCTATTGTATAACCTTGCAACACATGGTTCCGCGTTACACAAGTCGAAATAAATTTTAAAGTTCCTTTTACTTGCATATTTATTGAACTCCACAATGGGGTTGAAGACAATCGTCTGTAAACATTTTAAGGTGTACAAGAGGGCACTAATTAAAAAATAGAGTACTATCATTCCAAATAGTAATTACGAAAAACAGATCATTGAAAACGAAATCAAATTAAATTCTAACAATCACTTTCGCCGCCGAGAGACACTAATCTTATGACAGTAGAATATTGTAAAGTTATATCCACACCCCCCCCCCCTCAAGTAGTACATTCAGAATATGGATAGTAATATACCACCAGCGAGTGATGATTGACTACGGTATTCTTACGGGAACCAGCATCAAATCAGGCGTGATACCTTTCACACTGAATGTTAACAAATTTACATAGCATTTCTTCTACTACAATATTTATATGACTTTAATTAGCATAGAATATCCGAACACTGCATGAAGCATCGATCTAACCGATTTCCCGATCGATCAAACTAATTTCATTTATTAGGTCATGCCTTCATTTACAATGGGCAAATATTAAACCAATAATAAAAAATATGAAAATGAATATAATGTCGAAGAAAACTTGAATTTTTTTTTTTGTGAAATATTCTTCTTGCAGATTAATTCCATTAATTAGTCATGTGGAATACTGTGGAAATGTCTTACAATATCAAAACAAAATTAAAATTGTCACGCGATATTGATCTAAGTTAGCAAGCCAAACAGGATCATTCAAGAATATACATAATAGGAAGTATACGTTTAATTATGTAATTGTGCTTACAAAACTAATTCGCAATGAATATTTATGAAAATCAAGGCGTGATTCTTCCACATATCTAAACTGTTTTGACTAAGATTTCTACAAAGTAAATTATAAATATTAATTTCCAATATAATTTAATTAATGAGCTTAATGTAATTATTATAAATTAGTTAATGGGCTTAATTTAGAACCATACAAATTTACGGCCTAATATATGTATATCTGTTGGATTTGATGCGTAGGAGTTTCTGGATTTTCTTTCGATGGAGCAAATACCGCTTTCTATCTATAAAAAATCTTCAATTAGGTTACTGGCAGGAAATATGTTAAATTTCGTTACAATATCCATTGGAAGTTATAAGGCATTCACACACGCGAACACCACTTTACAGTTTAAAATATGTTTCGAATCATAAAAAGTTCTCCCGGAAGTGTCTTCCGGGAGGGAAAAATGATATGTTAATGAAATATGCAAGCAGCATATGTTCCATTATTTACACTAATATTTTTTCTCAAATAACTTTTCACGTAAAAATGTCGGCTTTAAACACTTAAAAATGAATTTGCAGTAAAACCTTTCCTTTCTTACGTAACAAAAATTACACGCTTCCCTGCTACTTCATATTATAGCAATAAATCAGAAACGTGAGTAACATTTAAGAAACCAAGACCATATTACGGAAATAACATTGTGTGAGAATGATATCTTTTTTTCAAAATATCAGAAGATATCAACCTTGGGATGTCGGAGATTTATGACCGACACCTGGATTCAAGTACAATAAGAGTAAATAAGCATTTTCAAAAAACAATCTACTTATCCCAAAAATTGTAAAAAATCATTTTTCACTATCATGGAAATTTAAATTGTCTGCAGTAAGGCGCATGAGTATATAAGTTTCTATTTCATATATATATATATATATATATATATATATATATATATATATATATATATATATATATATATATATATATTGCACTCGAAAATGCTGTCTAGATTTCAATCGATTCTAATTTTACTAGACATCGGGGAAATAAATAAAAGGCACAGCAGTTCAAAAATATTTTTTTATTTAAAGATGTTTTCACTTCTTTATATTTTTAACTTTAAAACATATCATTTTACAATATTATATTAAGAAAAAAAAGGCTTGACATTAATTATAAACATGTGAAGAAAAAATAAAAACCTGAAACCATGAATCCAACCTTTCTATGAAGATCTCCTAATTGCTTATTTATCCCGCTACAGTCTATTTTCAAAGAACTCAACTTTTTTATGTTATTCATGAGAATTTATTAGTCATCCCCCCCCCCCTGTTCAGGGAAATATGAAAATAATTCCATGTGAATTTAAAATTTAAACGGTATTCTCTGAAACGTTATATTCACTTTCTGCACATGAAACTTAATTCAACCGGGATTTTAGTTTATATAAAAAGAATTTGGAACCACTACAAATATCGAATCCAGAAGGGTCATCAAAACCATGAATTGTTAAGCTGGAAACCATTATGCTTGGACATCAATAATAAGTCAAACATATTAACTATGAGAGAGAGGATAATGTAAATATAAGTACAACACTTTTATAAGAGAAACAATAAAAAAGATAATGTTTAAATTAGTTTTATGCTTACACACAATGTTAACAAGTAAAAAACTTTCATTAACAGGAAATTAAACAATCATAAGGTAACCCCCAGAAATAAGAACCGTAAAAGTGGGATGAAGAAAGGGATGGCACATCAAGTGTCGCCCACGTCACTTGAACGTCGTTCGTACAGTTAAATATATTAAGCGACTTTAATTTGGTTTGATTTTTTTTTTTTTTTTTTTTTTTTTTTTTATGTACACAGGGACTAGTTTCCCACCATGACTTACACTTAAAAGTGGATTCAGACTTTTTATAGGCATTCAAGGGGAGAGTCAATCCTACAAAATGTTGAACATATATGCCGCCCAACCTGTCTAGTGGTTAGCGTACCTGACTACAGATGGGTGGGACCTGGGTTCGAATCCTGGCTCGGGCATGGATGTACTTTCTCTCTCTTTCTTGTCTTTGTCCTTTCTTTGTGCATGAATGGTTGCCTACCCTATAAACGGGTACCTATGGCATGTGTGTACTGAGGAAGTCGGACTCCACACCAAATATGGTTCAGTTGGAAAAGTGGAGCAGCGCACCCCATTTTGCCAGCTTGGCTGGCACACGACAACAACAACAACATCGAACTGATAGCCAGTTCAAAGTGTTAAATAGTTTCGGTCTGCAGAAACAGGCACCTCCATAACTGCGATCATAGTATAGAGTTGCTTATTTTTGCATTATATTATATAAAAGATGCACGATTGAAATATTCTATAATTAATATTAAATAAATATTCTGTATATGAAAAATTTGTAATGTAGATAAAATTAGGAAAAAAATTTTTCTTACGAAATTTTACTTTTCGTGTAACAAACGAGCTAAGGAGCTATTCGATAGTTACATACAGTTTGTTGTATACCGATAATACAGCAGCATGTTTTCTATCACTTATAGCTGAAATATTTAATAGTAGTGAGAAATACATAGGTATGCCCGTACTAGACAAAAGAAATTCTACCACATCTTAAATACAATGAAGAAAATTTTACAATAAATATAACATTCTTAAAGAGATTTGTCAATAATGATACAGATTAAATAATTTTGTAATTAAGTAACATATTAATCATTTTTATTTTAATTCAATAAATTCATGTTATTTATCAAAAATACATTAACATTTACACTGACGAATCTTATCTGTAAATGAAAAATAATTTTAAAAAAATAGTATATTTTTGCTATCGATATCGGATTAAATCTAGGCAAAAGTTCATAATTTGACAGAAAAATCAACGTATAAAAATGTACCCCTATATATTTAATTTTTATATGCATGATGAAAATTTAAAAAAATAAAAAATGGCGATTTCGGAGTAATTCCTTGGCTGTTTTAGCAAAACCTCTATAGACGACTCTGATTCCGATAATACAAAAAAAACTAAAATAGATATAATGAGGCTTAAGATTAATTTATGTTGTGTGATGATATATTTAAAATTATCAACAAAAATGACATTTTTGATCGTTTAACAAGTAAATATTTAATACATTGCATAATAAAGTGGTGTCAGCAAATATGGTAAACAGCATAAAATGTGTTTAAATTCTTTTACCGCCAGTTAATGAAATAAAGCTAGCAATTACATAAAATGAGGAAGTGTTCACGAGCTTATGTCGACATTATATAGATAAATATATCAAAAAGTCAATTAAAATATTGTTTTACAAGCATTAGTTATCCATCTTTAAGCATTCCATGAAGGAATAAAGTATGCAATAGTGCAAAAGCTGTGAATAATGTGCAGATTTGACTTTTAAGCCTAATTTATTTGAACTCACACAGCATGAAATATTACTTTGAAAACATAAGTTTCATGGGAATAAAATTGTGTTTGTCAATGCAATCAGAAGCACATAAGCCAAATTTAAAAGAAAAATGTAAAAAGAAGATCAACGAAATGCGAAGAAACCAACATGAAATACAAATTCTTTCTTTCATTTCCGTATGAAACTTAAATTGACATATAAAATAACATATTGTAACAGTAAGTCACATTTTCGCAGTGGTAATTCAAAAATATTGCAACTAACAGAAATTTTAGGGTGAAAATTTACTGTTCGGTCACCCTTGGCGACTTTTTCAAAGTTTCGCCAAAAATCTCGCCATTTTGCACAAGCAAGATCTAAAAAAGCAGAATATTGAAAAATATTGCCTGTGCAAAAAAATGGGTTACCAGAAAATGTTATTTATCACCAAATGTGGAAAATTGAGCCAAGGGTGACCGTACAGTAAATCTGATCCAATTTTAGATTTAGAAAAGATGTGATACTTTTCTGCTATCGGAATCAGATTCATCACTAATTATTTTCAATAACTGCAAAAAAATTAATATGAACCAGCTATTTTTCTTTACCAAAGTAACATTGTTAAAGTTAATTTCATTAAAATATTTATCGCGGATGTAAGAATCGTAAATATATAGGTTAATATTTTTAAGTTTCGAATTTCCTGCCAAATATAAAGATTTGCCGATATCTAAAACCGGTTCAAAAAACAGAAAATTATTGAAAGTTTCAGGAGAAAAATCTGGAAAGATAACGCAAAATATTAAGTGAAAAAAAAATGTAAAATCTACATTTTGCATCTTATGAAAGCATTATCACAATAGTAATACACTGAAATAATGAATAATTATCAAAAATCACAACAGCAGCAAAAGTATAAATATTAATAAACAATGTATAAAAATATATTACGCCTCGTAAAAATTATAAAATGTATTATTCTAATTTCACAGCTACAGACACAGAAAACAGTTACATTAAAAAATACATTTAAAAAATACGGAAACAAACCCTTTACGCACCCACTCTTCTCTCACACGCAGAAGGAAGAAAGTGTCTTCTCAATACGAAAGCAAATACCAGAAGAACAATAGGAAAAAGTGGCACTCTCTCCATCCCAGTGGGCTCAAAGATCGATAAATCAGAAACAACTAACACTGATAAAGGATTTCGGCGCAATCACTAGTGAATTTTCTCCGAGTCATGCTTTCCTAAGCACGTCATTCTCAATTCATTCACAAAGCGAGAGGCAAGCCTCAAGACAGTTTCGAACATAAACGTGATCTGATGCAACGATACCATCGAAAACACACACTTCAGTTTATTAGACATCGGTTTAATTAAATGTTATAAGGTCAATTTTGATTGTGAGGGAACATTAGGGAGAAATTTATTTAAAATATATTCCAAATCACTACAAACATTACCTCACAAAAGATGGGAATCGAACCCAGGAGTATTTAAACTGAAATCCAAAATAATGACTACTCAATTACCATCTCGTCATAGCTATCTAGAAACAAAAATAATTTCCAACAAAAAGAGAAAATTTAGTTCAATAAGTTATTTTTATTTTTGGAATGGAATTTATAAGAATATCTCGGTTACCATGAGAACGAAGAATGTTGAAACTACTGGAACGAAAATTTTCCGTAAAAGGAAAAAATATTAACACGATTTCAAATATATAACCATTTAAAAAATCTACAAAATTGTTACACGTTTTTATATATTTGTGAAAAATAGTTTCGAATTTTAAATAAACAATTACATTCATTGTTACATATTGTAACGTGATATATTTATGTCAACATTAGGCCCACATTTATGTAAATGTCTCATTAATACTTATCTGTTATATAAATAATTTTTCAGGATTATTCTCTTTGTATTTAAAGAGTCAATTGTGTCAACTTTTTTATAATAGTTAATTTCCGAAAATAAAAATAATATTTGAATTTCCTACAAAAAAAACTTGAAAAGAAAACTTACATTTATTAAATTTGCATTTCAAAAACATATTTTTTTATGTATCAGGAAAATAATCCGCATTATTAAGAGTAAAGAACTAAGTTATGGAAATTAAGCCAATTTACCCAATCAAAGAAGGAAGAGTGATGCATTTCTATAATTCTAAATAAATAAACTAATTGTAAGACACTCACCCGTATGTCTCTAAGAACAAGCATCCAAGTAAACTTCAGCTTCTTAAGATCAAGCACTGACTGAAACAGTCTTGATAAAACTTTCATAGCGAAGGAAAGATAAAACTCGAACCCTTTCATAATTACATCTTTGCGTTGTATATTATCCCTGGCAGGCTGATTGTAGACGACAGAGGATTGTATATTTTCCTCCGACCTTCAAGGACATCAGCTGCAGGTCGTCTTTTCTACCCTCCCCCTTTCCTTCCTCTCTTCGTATATTTAATATCTATCTTTAAAACCGAATAGCGATGAAGATGCTTTTCTCGTCGAATAAAACCGCAGAGAACTAATTTCTTGGAAGCAATTTCAATAACAAGCGAAATGTTAAGTTATTTCTTGTACTGCACTATTTTCTTCATTTCTTGGTGTGAATTAGTTAAGATTACGATATTTCAAATCACATTAAATGTATTTGAATTACACATATGATATATTCGATTTTTGTATTTTGTAGTACACTCAAAATATATAACCCCTTTAACAAATGTGAGAAATTTACCCACCCCCCCCCTTACAGCGGAATTCTAAAATGTAACTGGCACTATAAAGCATTGCCAAATATAGTCAAGAAATTTCGAATTTTATTGATGATGTCACCTCACGTCACTATTTCCAATAAATCAGTGACCAGTATACCATGCCCTTTTAAGAAAGTTAAGTTTACTGGGGCATTTTTATTATAATTATTACTTATTTTTTTATTCTCCTACCGATCAAACAGGCTGCAAAAGTTTGAGTGTTCGCATTCTTTAAATATGCTAACTTGTTCTCTTTAAAATATTAAAAATTATTTTTAAGACCTGCCTCTAATGATGAACATCAGGACAAATGAGTAACCACGAAATACACACTTCACATATATATGTATCATATATTTACACAAACACTCATACACCATAGCACATGTTTATTAGATTTTTCCAATCAAAACTAATCCACGTCGAAAATATCTGAAACGATTCAGTCAAAACAAACAAAAGAACAAAATACAATTTATCTGATAGTATTGCCATAAAAAAGAATTTGCCGCCAAGTCATTTCGCTTGCGATAACGAATCAGTAATACGTTTTCACTGTAAAACGATTCGTACATTAAATCGGATCACATTTCTTAACTAGTGGTTCATCTTTTTGTCACGGCACGCTTTCAACAATTTCAAAATTTGGCGGCAAACGAAAGTAAGTTTAAAATTTTCTTTCTTTGTAACTGTGTAAAATAGTTTATGATAATAATTTTGAATGCAAAATAACATAATAAGTACTACGAAAACGACACGTTTATTATTTTACTCGAAGCAAAAATAATAAAATAAAATTTACTCATAGCATAATAATTTTTACTGGTAAAACTATACTTTAAGGTGCCCTTTGGCGAACTTGGCAATTTTTTTTTGGCGCCATTCCTGTTCGCGCCGATTACAGTGCTAACAGGTATAGTTGAACATTAAAAAAATAACGCAACTTCCGTTGGAATTTCAAAATTCTAAAAACGATAAACCAATCAGAGCCTCGACTGGATCTAAGTCAATCAGAACACGATTCGGGTTTGCCCAGTTTGGCGATCAATCGCCATCACAATTTGGCGAGAATCAAAGTGGCACCTTAAAGTATAGTCTAACCTTTTGATTATATACAATTCTAATATTTGACGAAACATTTTAAGAATTTGGAGGCACACAAAAGTGTCATGGTCGAGAATCACTGTTCTAGACACCACATTTGAATATTGGCGATGTCAGCAGCAATATCGATTCTATTGACATATGATGATATAATTTCTATAAAGCAAGCACTCAATAGAAAGATAAAATTTGAATATTTTTGTTCTTTCATCCCAAAAAAACTAGGAATATTGTTTTTCTTTATTGCATATATTTCCGGATAGCTATTACTACTGATCAAATTAGTTTCAATTACCCATTATTTCCAATAAAGAAACTAAAAAAGGATGCCAAATATAAAAGTGTCAAAGTGTGAGAGTTTCTTCCTTTTCCGAGACAAAAATCCAAGGCATTGTTCCCTGATTCAAGGATACTCCTTTTAAGGAACTATCTAAAAAATCAAATGAAGTACATCATAAATGGAATTGTTAAAGAATTCTACGAAAACACTCATTAACTTTTGTAACACTTCAATCTCAAGTATCGTAACTTCAGAAATTAAAAATAGTCTTTAAAATTAAAATTTAAAATTTACTCTCAATAAAGAATATATTCTTTAATTTCCTTCTGATAATTAAAACACAACAAAAGCACGACTGTTTATTCACTAATTATATTTCAAAAAAATAATCTTTATAAGAAAAAAAAATTGTTAGCTTACAAGAAAGCTATTTAGGACGAAAAAAAAGCTAAAGGAAAACAACACAAGATACAACATCTCCACTTTTTAGAGTTTTTGAGATAAGCATTTAGAAGAGATTTACGATCCTATGTATGCATGCGTAAATTTCCAAAGAGATGTATTTATGGGCGAAAATAACAAATTGTTGGAAAACGCATCTGCAAATAGTTCATTAGATTTTCACGCGTTGCTAATTTTCATTTCACAACCATTGACGTGTACTATCTTGAAAATAGATTAAGTCGTTGATTCTTCTAAAAACGAAAAGAAATCCAAAAATATTAACATTTAATGAATAAATTTTAATTAGTGTTATCTAAATATCATCCCAATGATAACCAGCCATTTTAATTTCTCATACAGAAAATAGATTCTGCTAAAACTGGTAATGCTAAAAGCTAATATATTTTTTAAAAAATCAATTACAATAACATGCACAATAAACGATGAAATCAAAATTCCTCACAAATCTCATCATCGGATCTATAAAAAACATTTTTAAGAGAACGTGACACAAAACAAATAAAAACCTAATGTTTACCAAAGATAATATAACGATAATAACGCAGGCTAATGACATTTATCAAGTTTTAGAAAATAAAATGCTATTTAAGTAAATTTCTGACACAATACGTTATTTATTTATAAGTAACGAATTCATAACCGTTCTAAAATAACAATTCACAGTTGAAGGCCTAATTTAACGAATATTTTCTGTATTTTACAAAATAAAATATAAGATATTATCACTGTTAAATGCATTCTTCAGAAAAATTTAGACTATAATTATATTTCTGAAATTTCATTCAATGCAGAGTTAATTTATTATTCTACAGTAAGTTTTCCACACTTGAAATACTTCTGAGAATAGCAGGCCAAGTTTTGGGGAACTTTTGCTTTGTCCCTACTTCTAAATTACGAAGTATCAAACTGGTAGAACTCAAATGTGGGCTAGATACAGAAAGTGTGTTCTGGCGCAGCTTGTCCTAACCTGGACCTTGCGCCATTAAAACCAACCAAATAAACCAACGAGAAAGTGTGCTGGTACAACATGTGAAGATTTCATACAACTCGATCAAGAACTTCGGTTTAAAAGGGATTCTGAACATTGCAAAGACTGTTTTAGTTATCAAGCTGTGGTCACTTTGCATACTAAGGTTAATTCAGCACAGACCTGTAGTTTTAAATGGTTTTTAAACCATTAAGAAATCTATACTTGAAGAGAAAATCGAAACCATAAAATTTTGAATGGCTAATCGGGAAGCCAGCTTTATATCCAAACATAGGCAAGTGTGGTTATTGCTCTATAATTACTTTTTGTACACGAAGG
>JAPDSC010001736.1:18527-31843 GCA_026290005.1 Latrodectus geometricus
ATTTTATAAATTGTAAAGCGCCACAAAATGCCCTAAAGGTGATTTTTGGAACTAAATTTTTTTTTTAAGGAATCCTTTTTCCCATGTTTTGGTTAGTCTAAATACTAAGTTTGGTGCCATTTCGGCTATTAGATCGATGTACAGGGCGCTCCAAACACTGCCACTTTAAAAAAGATCACCCTGTATTTTACGCTTATGACAACTAATTCTATTTCAGTTTTATCATTTAATAAGCTGTGGCTGAGAAATAACGAACAGCATGTATAATTTTTTTTAAAAAAAAGAATAAAGTTTTTTCTTTTAGGAACAAATAAATATGAAGCTAAATTTATAAAGTACTAATTAAAAAAGAAAAATTATCAATTAAACAAAAAAATCAACCAAATGCTATTTACCTACAGAATTCTACAAAAAGTCAACATTCGTAAGTCCGTTTCATGGCGAATGAGCCTGAGCGATAGTCTTCGTCGAATTGAGTTGTACCCGCCTCACTGACCTCATTTGAAATTCAACTCTTCCATGGAAAGTCAGGACTTGATTAATTACCCCATTCCAACTACAGAGTCCATTCACCTCTCCAGCCAGTCATTTCTTTTGCTTATAATTACAAAAATCAGAATTTTAACTGCTAACCACTTCGCGATGTTAAAAATAAAAGGAAAGTATTTTCAGTTGTCCTTGAGGTGTTCCAATAATGACGTAAGTCACGCGGACATCTTCTCGCCATTTAAAGTTTCGTTTCTCTATGCAAAAACGATAGCTCTTTTTAGAAGCGAAAAAGTTATTCCAGCTCCATAAAAAAATTTAAATATTTATTAAAATGATAAAAACGCAATATTCTCTACATATTAAGAGAAATTATTACAATGCACTTACCGTTTATTTTTATTAGCTGTATAGATATTTATTTTCATTGATCGAACTACTCAACTCAAATGATTATTATGAATCACGACTGAGTGATAAATCGACACCTGAACTACACCCTCATCTACAAATCACATTACACCAACCACTTTGGTTTGTTTATTGTTTCAAGTTCACTTTTAAGCACGATGCCTAATAAAAATGAAATTTATACGTTAAAGTAGATCCCGTGCCACTACAAACACATACAGGTGACAATCGAACCCAAGAATAGTCAAACTGAAAACCAAAGCATTAAACATCCCATTGGCAATTCGGCAAAGTTTTTATTTAAACAACACACAATGAGTTTACAATAATCCATATTTAGTAGCTACAGTGATCGTTAAATAAACACAAGCCGATAAGTGGCGTAATAAGATAATACAAACTTTAAAATAAGCAATGCAAAATCGTGAACAATGTTCAATTAAATTACTATAAAAATAAACAATGTGTCTGGAATCAACATTTCCCTTTCTTTAATGTTGTACAATATTTCTATGCGCAAACAATAAATCGAAATCTAAACAAATATGAAATGAATGATGTGGAAAGACTAAATTTTAAATAAATTAAAGCATAAAAATAACATTTTATAAAAACAAAAATAGGTAAATTTTTATTAAATTTAATTTCGAAATGAAAGGTTCAACTTTAAACTACTTTTTAACAATATTTCCAGTAATATTAAAGTATTTATATGATAAATGTTATAATAATTATGCTTATAACGAGCACTAATTAAACGCTCATATAACATTTGCAAAAGAACTAGTAACTTTTAAAATTTTCTTTTAAATATAGCGTGTAAATTGAAATATATAAATTTTATGTCGTGGATTATCTATATATATCCTTCGAATATTAGCATAAGTGAGGTGTAAGATTAACTTCCTTGATTCATCGGAAAATTCAAAGGGAAAATTGGTTTGGTTCGTTTGTCTCTCAACGGTCATTTTTTTTGCGCATGAGCTCTAATTATACCGCTTCCTACAGTTTAAAGTGTATACCGAACCATAACAAATGTCCACACCCAAGGTGAGATTCGAACCCAAGGAATTGGTTAAATGGAAGAGATGCAGACATCATTCCATTGCTTGCTTGGCGAAAGTAAAAATGGAAAAAACGACAGATCGTTCACCATTTAAAAAAAAAGGGGGGGGGGAGCACTTACTGTTGAACCCATTTAACCTGGTCTCGATTTCAAAGGTAGCAAATCTTACTGGGTTCTCAGAAGCAGCCAAAGTAAAGGTTCTTAAAAACTGGAATCAGAACCCATTGTTCTTGCTTAGAAAATTTAACTACAGTTCAAGCAGTTTTTCAAGAGAGTGATAACGCCTCTTCACCAATACTTCGTTGGCAGAACAGACTTTACTGTGCTTAAATTAATGATCGGGATTTTAATGAGCTTCCCATACCATGGATTTTTGCTTTGATATAGGCGTATCATAACCCATCAAAATTTTGTTATCTGATAATTTTACTTTAAGCACCATCACCAAAAATCTCTCTCTCTTTGCGATTTTCAAAAGAAGTTAACATAAGGTCAGGATGTTTTTACAACTTTTTGCATAAGAATTGTTTACAGTCGACAATATTTTTTTTAAATTGTTTTAGTTTAAGTTAGCTTATTACAAAATATTTCAAACACCTTATTTCTGCCCGCTGATGCCGTCAACTCTAATTTGCTTTTTATATTGAATCTTAGTAAATTGGTGCGTACGACACCTTAGCAAGACAGCAGGCTGGTACTAGATCCAATGAAACTTTTAAAGTTTTTCCATCACGCCAAGAAAGACAAGAAACAAGATAAGAAAGAAAGTCTTTCTCAACACGATGATCTTCGGGCGGGTCAACTACCAATTCCCTCAACTTTCTGAACCTCAATTTTCTAAACCTTCTGAACATTTTGAATTACCTATTTTTGTATCTTTATTACCAACTATTCTTATATATTACCAATTTTTAACAAATTGAATGACGCATCGAAGATTTTGCAAATTGAAAGACATTTTGAGCAATCATGTAAGTTTTGTGCTACGTTTTCAATTACCTATTTTTGTACATCGAAGTCGATCAAAAGTCAATCGGTACACAATTTTACTAACATAGTCAAGTGACAAAGTTCACACCTGAGTAGGTAGCTTTCTTTCTGGTTTCCCACCACATTACAGAGAAATACTAGGTCCTGCGGAAAATTTTACATGCGCAGCCTTTTTAGCTTAAGTATTACTCAAATGTATTTTCCTGCCAATCAAGCTACTACAGACCAAAATTTTAATTGATTGGCTATTTTAAATGTAATCTAATGTGAAATGGGACGATTTTCCTTACAATGGTGTCTGTGGCTAGCGAATAGATTAGGATACCAGGACATATTAAGGTGTGTAAAGAACTATAATCAAAATCACTATAACGATAGAACCTGAATCAATAATTGTTTTAAAAAACATGCTTACATTCTCAATTTTATTTTCTAATAATTTTAAAAATCAAAATACAAGAGTTAAATGACTTTCAAAGAATTAAATTTTAAAAAAATCATCAAATAAAGTTTTTTTAAAAAAAATTTTTTTTAGAGAATTATATGATTTATTTATGTAACGATTAATTCTTCTTCGAAAGTGAATATGTCATTAAAACTTTTAAATTTTGACTGACACACTTGTTGATTCGAATGAAGACAAATTTGCGCGATCCTTTGCTTGGGGGAATGCTTTACGCAAAAGGACTCAAACCCCTACTTGCAGAGAGAGAGTTTCATGCGCTATAGAGAAAAAAATGTAACTATAAACCAACCTTAATTAAATAAAATTGGTTCCTTTTTAAAATGCACTACAATAATTTAATCACTGTTTATCAAAAGTAAATTCCTTACTGCGTAGTATATTCAAATATTATCACTTGCACTTTTCCTTTTTATCTATAAATTCTGGGAAAAGAAACCGCATCTGTCATTCAAAAATTCTTTCGATAAAAGTTCAATGACTTACCTAATATATATTCTACAGAAACGAATTTCATGGGCAACTCTTATGAAGTATAATTTCAAAATCGGAAAGAATTTCATGGATCTTAACGATTCTGAACTGAATGAAAATAAGATATTTTTTACATACATATTATCTTTTTACATAATTTCTTATCTTAAAAAAAATTAACTCATTTAAGACTTTGAGTATATATAAATATATATATATATATATATAATGCGATGAATAACATTTACATACACAATAATATTCAATGCATATTATATCAACAAAACGTCGATAAGGCTTGGTTTACTTAATGTTTAATAATCACATTTTGCACTCGAGTGTTTATTTGATAAGTACATATACTTTAAGAATGAATTGTGAACCACGATAAACACATTTTCACCTAATTATGAACTTTTAATCTGAAAGACAGAACATTAAGCGTTTAGCTATCAACTCGGCAGAAGACTTAGTAGGATCATAGGGAAAATGAAAGCACATTTTTATGTACATAAAGCATTTGTATATGAGATATGAAAAAGCAGTCGTAAAGTAAAGAACTTGTATTTGGTTATGATAAACATAAGACAATTAGTATGCATGCGTGGTGAGACATCGTACGGTGTTTAATCGTGAATGAGGTGTTTGCGAATGGGAAGATATAGTTTCAACGGTTGAGTAAGCATTGTGAATCTTTCGGTGTTCCTTTGATGCTTCTGCCGCCTGAAGGAAGTGTCAGAAGTACATTAAACTTCTACTCTTTGTTAAGCTGTATAAGGTATCGTTGATGAAGGATCACAACTAGAAATAAGCATAACGCAATTAGGGACAATACCCTCTAGTCGTGAAATAATTACTTTTTTCCATTAGATAACAGATAGCGTCATTCACGGTGCTTTGGTACCTGGCAGGACTTGTCATAGATAATGCGAACTATAAACTTGTAGCAAGGGAGGATGCCTGGAAAACTGCCAATCACTCACTCAGTATGACAGACATACATGAAGACAGCAGAATCGTGGCAACCATTTCACGTTGCTCAATAGTGAATTGGAAAAAGAGGCTCAAACTTTAACTTATGACATCTCTGGATTTATTATTGGTAGGGAGGACGATTCTCTAAAGGATTCTTGGTAGGGTATTACGATTTCTCTAAATATCACGACTGCATGTAGAAAAAAATTTCCGTACGTATAAGATAATAAGTTAGCTAATAGTAGGATTATGCGATTCGGTGAAAATTTATGATTCTATCACTGAAGATGCATGTTCTATTTTCAACTTTAAATTATCTAAAGGGGTGAATGCAAGAATGTTTTTCTCGTCTTGTGATATATGAGTACAGTTCATTATCTATGAAATATACCTTTGGAAGTGAACAGTGGATGTTACTATAATAATTTACAATAAACTTTGGATATTAAGTTATCCACTAAATACTGCCAAACATGTATCCATATCCCGGATACACATACATACATTGGTTGGTTGGTTGGGTTTTATGGCGCAAGGTCCAAAAAGGATATGCTGCGCCACATACATACATAGTGGCACAGACGAAATCCGAACTTCACTCAAGGTTAACTGATTTAGAATAATCATTTATCACCAAGTGTCCGTAATTTTGAGCCACGGTCTGATAACGAGGTCTTAGATGAACTGATATTCTTCGCCATATCTACACCACATTAATGGAAAGACTTCGATCGTTGCAGAATGTCGTGAACACGTTCACAAGTACGGAACTCTAGCTACATGGTGAGGGAGATCGTGGTTACCATCCCAAACGCGTCTGGTTAGTTAGTCTGGTTTTGTGGCGTAAGGCTAAATAAAAGGACAACCTGCGCCAAAATTAACATTTTGTGTAATAATCATTTTTTCAAAATCCAAACAAAACTAAAATTTAAAAAAAAATGTTTGTATACTATATAAATAAAATCTATAAATACAAGTAAAATTAAAATAATATCAAATACATATATATAATTAACCTTAATACACTTAATTTACCTTATTGCACAAAGGCAATAATGTATTTGTATCCCTCAACAAACCAAAGTTAAAATATCAATTTTAAAAAAGTGTAAATATTGTTGGTTAAAATCATGACAAAAAATTAAAATATGATAGACGGTATAAGGTTCATCATTTGTTTCACATTATGAATGGGATTCACTTAGAAGCAAAAATCTGTGTATGAAACGAGTACGTCCGATACGAAAGCGAATGAAGCGAACATTAGCACTTCGTAACGATCAAAAATGTCAGGGGGTATCCTAAAGTAAACTTTACCCAAATAATATACCAAAATCAGAGCATTTATTCACACACAACAAAGTTAATAGAAATAAAAGCATACATATATTTATTTAAATAATATTCCATTTTTTTTTAAATTATCGACTTTTTAACCATAATTAAACAATTACATTGTTCTTGAAATATCTGTATTCCTATGATACAGTTCATTAAATTAATTACTTGGTTAAAAACACAAGCTAATTCAGTAAACAAAAAGTGCGCTAATTTTAGTAAACAGCACGTTAATTTTACTTAAAAAAAATTAGTATTTATCTAATGTCGTCTCTGCTACACAATCTATTCGATTATATATTCCTTGTCAGAGTTCATTTTCTTACATAATTTTTCAAGAATAATTTATAAAAATGCTGACAATGGGGAATTAAATACTATTATTTGGGGTCACTCAACGGTCATTCATTGGCGATGAAAATAGAAGCCAATAAGTCAAAATAGATTTTGAATTATCACAAACATCTACGTTTGTGGTGGTTTTTGGTTTTGTTTGTCGCTCAAAAGTTATCTTTTTTCACTCGAGGGTTAATTTCCAAATTACTACAAATATTCACGCCCGATGTTTATTTGATCTCACGAACTGTTGAACCGAAGATAAGAGCGCTAACCATTCGGCTTGCCAGCTCGGCATGATCGTGTGGGGAGTCGAACTACTCAACTGAAATCAGGTGCATGACCATTTTGTTACAAAATCAGTGTGTACAAATATAACAGTAGTGAATTGAATTTATCAATTACATCAGAGTTTTATTAATAAAAAAGAATAATGTGCAACTCTTCTTTGAAAAAAGTTTTCATAAACAGAATGTCGTTTGAAGTGATAAAATTTTAAAATGTTTAAAAAATAAGTTTATCAAATTACTTATCTACACTGCCCAACAAAGAATTTTGTCTCTACCAAAGAATAATGAATGTGATTCGTTTGAATGGGAAATTTTATCTAAATTTAATGTCAACAAAAATTTTCATTCTTCGCAATAATCATTTTCAAAGATTGTAAAAAAATTATCTTTTCAACTATCTTTATCTTTTAAATTCAATTCATTTTAATCAAAATATAATTTATTTTCTTTATTCGATCGTTATCGATTAGTTATGATCATGTGTTGACTCGGTGCCTTGTTAGCGACTTCAAAATGCGATAAAAAAAAAATATATTTAATTGTCGCTTTATGATCATTTTTTGCATTCGTAGGCTGATTGAAACCGGATCTATAAAGTGAATTCCGAAACCCGAGGTGAGAATCGAACCCATCAGTCATTAAGCTAAAGATCAGAGTGCTGACCACTCAGCTGCTAGCTTGGCTCAGATCAAGATGAAGAATGTCATACTCAAAGAACCTGTGTGTGTTGAATGTTCTATAACATCCAATAATATTCCCCTAATTTAAAGTGAGAGAGGGGTGTCTATGCTCAGATGTCGACCTCATCATTCAAGAGTGCCTCAAAAATGATAATGCGATTGGTAGTATTGAAAAGCTTAGGTCTTTGAACAACTGAGTTTTACTACATATTTCACAATTATTATTTTAATAAATACAATAACTTTTTCATTAATTTATATCGTTGATATATTTCTTCAAAACTTTTATATACTTTCTTTAGTTAATTTTTTTTAATTTAAATTTTAAAAACAAATTTGTAGAAACGTAATTGAAGTTGTATATCAATGTACTCTTTAATCTGACACAAGTTTATTTAATTTGTGTGTGTTCCTATGAGGTAGATGCTGTATGCCTAATAGTCTATCCTCTAGTTTAACAACACGTGGGTTCGATTCCCCATTCGGGTTTAGATGTTTGACGTGGTTCAAAGTTTTTTTTAAAAAACTGAAAGTTCTAGACGAATTCATTCGCAGATAAAAAAAAAAAAAAAGTGAGTGTAGAACGAGGATGTTTTATGGCAAACTCAAACAATTACATATTACATTCCAAACATTTATCAAATGCACTTTCCCCATAAAGTTCACGTAAAAAATGCGTTACGTCATTGACTCGGTTGGTTTGTCACTCTATAATCATTTTTTGCACACGAGGGGCTAATTAGACAGTATCCTACGGTTTTAAGTTGATTCTGAACTACTAACATAGGAAGGGTTCGAACTCACGAAAAGTTGAACCGATGGCCAGAATTACATCGTTGGCAACTCCTCCTAATTTTGTTGGAGGTACCAGCTACAAAATTAAAAATTAAGGAAGTGCGTTCAAGTAGCCGCATTTCATTGGTTTATTTATCATTTTGCAACCATTTATGCGAAGGTTCAACTGGAATCTACAATTTAATATGGTTCTACTAACATATAAACAAGGAAAAGAAAGAAGTAACACAAGGAGGAATCCATAAATTATTGAGGACCAAATTTTTACACTGCGAAGGAGATAGCCTAACATTTTAAATAGTAGAAAAACAAATATCGTTATGTCTGTAAATCATTACTCAGGATATTCAATCATCTACTAAGTAATATACTTCAGGAAATATCATTTTACATAGCGTCATTTCCTTTCGCGTTACAAGAGAGGAAATCTGGAAAAGTCCCAAGCATCCATTCATGTAGATATAAGAAACGCAATGGTCATTTTCCCTTGGGCAATAAAGGCTGGTATCAAACTCAGGTTCGATTTGTTTGTCGATCAGCGGACACTTTTTGCATACGAGGAGTAACTAGACCGGGACCTATGATTAAACCTAAGAATTTCTATTCTAAAGAACAATATCCTATCGTTGCATACTTGAAATCTGGACTTAGGCCATTGCTGATAATTTTAAAGAGGAGAAAGAACCACGCGCCTCCGTTCTTGGACGAGGAGTAATTGGACAGGAGCCTATGATTAAACCTAAGAGTTTCATTTCTAAAGAACAATATCCTATCGTTGCATTCTTGAAATCTGGACTTAGGCCATTACTGATAATTTTAAAGAGGAGAAAGAACCACGCGCCTCCGTTCTTGAAGTGATCACAATTCCAGAACGATTCGTTTCAAGGCATAATCAATTAACTTCACATTGAAATGAAAAAAAACATTGTTAATTACAATTTAAATTTATTAACATTGTAAATAAAGTTTCGAAATGCAATATAGATTGTTTAAGTCAGAATTATATATATATATATATCATATAGGTCAGTCAGGATTTATATATATATATATATATATATATATATATATATAAAATCCAATGTAGTTTTTGTTATATTATATATAATATTCCTGTATTTCAACTATGCAGATTAATTGATTTATTCACTGTCGCTTTATCGACTAAAATTATAAATTTCTAAAATAAATAAAAAAAGTTTACGTCTAGTGGGAAAGAAATTATTAAATGCGATTTCATGTCATACACATGTATTAACTAAAAAATTTAAAAATATGCGTTTCTTACTAATTGCTCGTTTTGTCTGCATACTGAATACATAAATGTATAAATAGAAGTTAATAAGAAATGTTCTGTATGACGTATTTGAAAAACCAGCAGTTCTATTTTTACGGATCAATACATAGAAAAAGAACTATCTAAAAAAATTTTATTTTCCATTAAATATAATTGTCTCATTATTGTAAGAAAAATTGAGAGAACATCAATTTACGTTATCAATTGTTATCATATGTGGCCTTTTTCTAATAGCTTTTATTCGTTCTCACTGATCAATAAATATTTTAGACGATCTGTAAAAGAGCTATATTCTTTGCATTGAAAAAAAAAAAAATCGTTAACCAACAATAAAATGAGTGATGTCAAAATGTAAACCAGTTGCCCTCTAACATTTAAAAGATAGATAAATTACAATGCATAAGTTAATTTTCTCTTATCGAAAACATATTATTTACCAAATGAATGACTTTCAGAAATGTATGTCTCGAAAAAAACTAAGCATTTTATTTTGATATTGCACTTAAGTTTTTATCCTTATTCTTAGTTTTCTGAAGTCAGCTACAAAAAATGTTTAGCGATGAATATTATTCGACAGCAAATCGCTGGTTTGTTTTGAATGTCACTCAATGGACACTCTTTGTGTCTTATAGCTGATACGGACGATAACTAATTTCAAATTTAATCGAAACCAAAACAAACAGTCTCACATAAACAGGGATTCGAACTCACGAACTGTAAAGCAAACCATTCACAGACCCAATAAACTCATGAAATTTTATATACCGATTTCAAACCTGCAGATTCCTAAAAACTCAATACTTAATCTTCATTATCAATATCTGCGTTCATATTTTCGAATAGCGTACAATGCATATAATAGAACAGAAAATTTAAAAAAAACTATCTTAAAAAAACGTTAAATTAACGTTAAAAAGAGAGTTAATGAAAACAGAGTCAATTGATTCATTAAACTAAAACCACATTTTGCACATTAGGGCTTCTTTGATTGGTATTGATTGTTAGTCTCTGCAAACATCTCCAATGTTGCCAAATTTGGAATCGTACCCACGAACTATTAAACGAAGCTTCCGCAGATTATTATAAATACAATAAAAAAAAAAGTGTACAAGAAATCATAATTTAAAAATAATAATCATGCATTGATTCTCGCACGTCAAACCATTTTCTATTTCAACAAGATGTTTGTATCGTATAAACAGGTCTACGACATATTAAATTTCGAAAAATTTAGAATAAATTAAGGAATATGTTCAAAATTTTGAGATTATATATTCGAAGATTGTTTTCGAATGACACGCAGATAGTAAATGGATGAAAGGATTTTTGTCATCTGTATTCATGACCAAAAATCAAAAAGTACATAAAAACACGGATTGTTAACTTCAACATTCATATAAATTGACAAAAATAACATAATCGTCGGTACATATTTTTAACACATATCTGCTTATGATATGTATATCTATCTGCTTATACCTTCAACATTCGCACGATTTCAGCATTTCAGGAAACATTCAATATTTCCACCATTTCGGGCACTAAATGTAGGAAAATCAAGAAACCTTGGTCTCCAGCTCATTCAGTTTTGCTGGCCACAAACTAATATATAATCACATAAAAAATGTATTTTGCAAAATTTTTGTAAGATGTATAATCTGCAAATTCAACTAGGAACATTTTAAATAGCGTTAAACATTTTAAACTAAGGTTAAACCATAATAAAATAATTATGTGGGGATATAATTTTTATAACTTTTAGATGAAGTCGATGTCCTAACCGTTAAAAGTTGAAAAGCTTTTTATAACATTCTTTTAGATGTCTTGGCTTAGGGAACATCACACATTTTCATTGATAGTGAACATATTCATATCCAGTAAAGGTTAGGTAAGTGATTCAACAGTCACTTTTAAGAAGAGTATTCCAACAGTTTAATGTGGATTCCGAAACATTATAAGCAACTACAACCAAACTGGGAATCAATCCATAAACTGAAGCAGAGGGCGCTGTAACTCTTTACAACCATCAACTTGAGTGGACCTGCAAGGGTTGGAAATTTTCCAGGCATCTATGCCGAAAGATGAATGCTACATGGAGAAAATCATCCACAAACCGTTGTTCATACGTGGCTGGATTATACTCTTCGCAGTGAAGAAAAAATTATACTGAAGCGAAATTATATATAACTCACCTATTATCATATCCATTATGCTTTAATTTTTATATTTTAATATATGTACATATATGCTATAATTTATAGAATCAAAAATAGTTACACAAAAAACAGTATAAATAACTTAAAATAATATAATTGATATGCCGATTTTGTAATAATTTCAACGCTTCCACTTTTAAAAAGATTTTTCCGAGACTCACGTGCTCATGAAAATTTAAAACTCTGAGCAGTTCCCCGTAGTTTATTAATGATTTGTATGGTACATGAGTTTGCTGATTGGATTTTTATTTGTCACACTTGATACACGAGGACTAATTCGATGAAGACCCCAAAGGTTTAAGTATTTCCAACCACAATAAGCATACATTTTGAAGGTCCTACACATGACCTCTGTTAAATTAAAGGTAAAAGTAAAGATTAGTCAGGTACCAGCTGGGATATAATCGAAACTGAAAATTTTCTTCTCCGAAGAATGAGGTTCTACCACTACGCCACTTTAAGTCTCAACAGTTTCTTGGACAGTCCTAACAAAGGAAAGCCTTCGTATAAGATATGTATTTTGTCACATTCATATTTTAAAAATTCGTTGCATATTGCCTTTCGGAGGGATTTATTCATAAATCGTGAATCATATTCAGGTTTCGCTAAGGTGGAAGCACGGAAAACTCACAAGCAACATCCTGACAGACATGCAGGAAGAAATCAGAAATATAACATCCACCTCTCACTGTTCAACTGCAACTAGAATCGAATTCAGATTTGGTCCCAAATCGACTGTTCAAAGTGGATTGGATTTATTATCACTACAAACCAGAAATCACCTTCGAACCCACGAACTATTGAATCGGAGGCTAGCGTACTAACAACTCAGCTGCCAATTCGACATTCACAAAATAGAAGTGCCCTTCCCAACATACCATGAACGCGGATCTTTCCACGCGAAAAAACACGTGGCATTTTTAAAAAGCAAATTCGAAAAAGAAGATACTTACTCTTACCGGTGGTTGAAATTCTCGGGATCTGTCCTCAGTCGCCGCACGCTCAAGAGACAAAGGCAGGTTAAGCATACAATACTGCAGAAACGGTCACTTTTCTTTCAAGGTCGGCTCCTTATGTTTCCGCTTACAGAGCACGCATGAGATGTGGCACTTGCCTCTTCCTCCACCTACCTACACACAATGCACTGTTACATAATCGCTTCCTCCCCGTAGCGTTACTCAGCAACATTGAATCGAAAGAATGAAGCTTAATTGCTCTCCTTTCATATCTCAAAATTTTCCTGTCGTTTAGGGAAACATTTATTGTGTGAACAAACTTGTTTGTTCACACTTGACTAAACCGTGTCCCATACCATTTTTTTTTAATTCACAAAGAAATTAACATTTTTTCTTTTACTACAGTTATGTTGTTTTTTTTTTTTTTTTTTTTTTTTTTTTTTACTATCAACATATAGCAAATTGATTATTTACGACTATATTATTGTCAGTCACTTCCTCAAATTATTTATTAGGGAAATCCAAAACATAAATGATATTTTC